>QVNV01009232.1:0-19737 GCA_014825455.1 Pseudomyrmex pallidus
CGCACAACACCCTGCGAACGGCTCGTATGACCGTGTATTTATTTCTTAGTTTAGAAACTTTCGAGCCTTACAGTCTTTATTAATTGTTTTTTCATCAAGTTTCTTTGCAATGCGCAGAGAGAAATTGTTTTTTTTTTTTTTAACTTGTATTTTTTTGTAGTTATCAAAATGGTCCGGACACATATCTTCTGCAACTTCGAGATACCGATTTTCCGGTTCGACTGCGTGAATACATGAAGGTTGCGTGCAATCGCAGCCCGGGATTTTCGCGCTCTATTAGCGAAGACAGCGGCTTCGACTGGAGGGTAGGTGTAAAAAGAACTTGTAACACATCTGCTTTTTTAATATAAAAAAAATACATTTAGTTTCTGTGTTAAAAAAATTTTTTTAATATTTTATTTCACTTCGCTAGTCGCCTATTATACGAGAACGGCGGCGATTCACGGACGTAATGGACGAGGAGATCGACGACGAGAGGAGGGCGCGCATCAACCGATACGGATCGGCAGACACGTTCACGCTCAGACGTCTGAAGAACGAGCTGGGAACGCGGTTGGACAGTTACGCCGAAGCCGAAGCGATGATCGAGTCGAAGAAGGAGGGTCAGCTTCCGTTCTTCCGCGAGAAGCCGCAGATCTGTCCGATCGAGGAGGGCAAACCGGCGCAACTTGCCTGTCTGGCCGTTGGGAATCCGAAGCCACTGATACAGTGGTTCAAAAACGACATAATCATTCAGGAGAACAACAGGATCAAAGTGACGGAGGACGCCGAAGGTAGATCCATTCTCAGCTTCAACCCTACGAAGGAACACGATATCGGAATATACAAAGTCGTGGCGAGAAATCCTATTGGACAGACGGCGGTTAGAACGAGAGTGTTGCAGGCGACCGTTCCCTTCGGTCCGGATTCTCCGGAGGTATATAATAATCAATTTAAAAAAAATATATAAATAAAAAGTCAATCGGAGCATGAAAACACTTGGTTAGTTGTAATTATTCTATTATTGTATGTTGTAATTATTTTATTATGCAGTGAACAAACAATTTTTATAAAATAAAGAAATTAATTAGAATTTAAAATTAATTTGAAATTAATTAGAATTAAAAAAAATTAGATACGAATCTTTTTATACGTTTCATTATCTTTTTTTTTGTGTTGTAATTATTTTGTTATGCAATGAACAAGCAATTTGCATAAAATAGAGAAATTAATTAGAATTCGAAATCAATTCCAAATTAATTAGAATTTAAAAAAATTAATTAGATAAGAATCTAAAAATCGTAATTAGATACGAATCTTTTATTAACGCTTTATTATCTTTTTTTTAAGCCTAAAACTGTTACGTAAAATTATGTTCCAGGCGTCGGACGTTTCGGACACGGAAGTCCTTCTTCGCTGGAAGCAGCCGAAGTACGACGGGAACTCGCCCGTGTTATGTTACAATCTGCAGTATAAGGAAGGCGACTCGATCGCCTGGATCGACGTGGGTTTCAACATCGATCACGAGTTCTATCTGGTGCGCGATCTGAAGCAGGACACGAGCTACAACTTCCGTTTGGCGGCGCGAAATCGCATCGGTTGGAGCGAGAAGGGCATCCCGTCGAAACTAATCAAGACGCGACTACCCGGTTGCCCGAAGGTGCAGATCACGCGGGCGATGAGGCATCTCCAGGAACTGACCGAGGCCGGTCAAGAAATCGTTCTTGAGGAGGACAAGCCGCACATCGACTACTCCGTTGAAGAACATCCCGTTGAGTGGTCGACGGAGCCTCAACTGTCCGCCAAGTACAGCTTCATCTCCGAACTAGCCCGTGGCCAATTCTCCGCGGTGGTGAAGGGCGTGGACAAGAGCACCGACCGCGTGATCGTCGCCAAGATTCTGGAAACGAACGCCGAACTGGAGAAGCAGGTGAACCGCGAGTTCGAGGCGTTACGCTCGCTGCGGCACGAGCGGATAGCCATGCTTGAAGCGGCGTACAAAGCAACCGGCGTGCCGGTCGCGGTGTTCATTCTGGAGAAGCTCCAGGGCGCCGATATACTCACGTACTTCGCCAGCAGGCACGAATACACGGAGAATTGCGTGGCGAACGCGATCACGCAGATCCTCGACGGTATACAGTATCTGCACTGGCGCGGCTACTGTCACCTGGATATCCAGCCGGACAACGTGGTGATGTCGTCCGTTAGGTCGGTGCAGGTGAAGCTAGTCGATCTGGGTTCCGCTCACAAGGTCACCAAACTGGGCACCAGCGTGCCCAAGGACCTGTGTCATCCCGAATACAGACCGCCCGAGTTGTACAACGAAGAGCCGGTCTATCCGCAGACGGACATCTGGATGGTCGGTGTGCTGACCTACGTTCTTCTGTCCGGAGTTTCCCCGTTCCGCGGAAAGGACGCGGACGAAACCAGACAGAACATATCCTTCGTCAGATATAGATTCGAGTACTTGTACAAAGAGCTAAGTCAGGAAGCTACCAGATTCCTCATGTTGGTCTTCAAGCGCGCGCCAAGGTTGGTATTAGAATTCTTTTTTTAGTCGCGCGTCCACTCTCTGTTAAGTCGTTAAGTTTTTGTCTTCAATATATATATTTTCGCGGTGTTATATAACATTTTCCTACGCAGTAAAAGACCATTGGCGGAGGAATGTCACGAACACAGATGGCTGCTACCGACCGACTATATGATCAAGAAACGCGAGAGGGCTGTGTTCCTGGGTAACAGACTGAAGGAATACAACGAGGAGTATCACGAGGAAAAGTCAAAGCTGGCTTCCGACAGCGATAGTTTGGCGAGCGAAAGCTTGTTAGGCTCCAAACAGAAGCTCATCAGGTCGACTAGTATACAAGAAGAGTTGCGGACCACGTTCTAACGATCGATCTGGGATTTTTTTTTTTTTTTTTTATTATTTATGTTTACACATGTACACACATGCATTACGTAAACAAATACACAGGCGTACACGCACAACACACGCACACGCGCACACACGACCGTATGTGTGCCATCTCACGCATGTGCCTATCCTATGTACGAAGACGAGCGAGAAGGAACAATGAGAAACGAGAAACACAAAGAGAACTCGCTTTTCTCCTTGTTTTCTCTTTTGTTATTATTTATTTGTTACAACTTGTAATTATTAACTTGTTGTCGCCCGATTGTCGATATTTCGTCGGTAGTATCAGAAATAACACGAAAAATTTCACAGCCGTCCGTTAATTTTGATGAATATATGACGTAAAAAGAAATTGTTAGCCTGTATGTACGTACATCAAAATGCACGTCTCGAGTTTTTTTTTCTTTTTGAAATTCAGCAAAAAAATGTCGCGTTGCACGGATATTATAAATAAATATTTGAAAAAAATAAATTGTGTGCGATTTCTTTTATATAATTTAACCACCTACTCGATATCTCTTCACGAAACAACCAAAGAAATATACGCACGAAAATTGCAACCTTGAGTATATTATTAAACATCCATTTTATTTACAGATGCTCTCTCGGAGCGTTACATGGTCTCATGAAGAGAGAGAAGAATATTATTGTACAACACGTAATGCAGTTTTAATCCTCTTCACGCGTACATTTACAATTTTATTCGTATATATGTATTAATTAATAGATAGATTAATTAATTAATATAGAGTAATGATAATTAATACTTGTTAAATACACAAGTTTTTTTTTAAATAATTTAAATATAAGTTAACAATATGAAGAGGAATTGCGAATAACTGAAAGTTAAGTTTCTCTCTCACGCAAACAGACTAGCAGATACAAAAGTTGTTTTTTGAATTGAGTTTCTCATCATCAGTCGACCTAAAGCAAATTTGAGCAAGTCATTTAAGTCCTGCGACACACGATGCCCGTTTTATTTTTCACGCTAGATCGCACGCGAAGAGCAAACAGCGGTTTAACTCTTAAATTTTTAAGTTGTGATTAATCGAGTCTGATTAATCATAACTTAGAAATATCTGCTGAGCCTAGACTTGATCCAGCGTGGAAGAAAAAGCATTGTATGCCGCAGGCTTTATTTATTTACTAAAACGGAGCGCAAAATCGATTCGATATAACTGTAAATAATTATTAATTATTTCTTAAGAAGTTACAGTGTAAATCATCTCTTTGCATATTGCATTACATAATCTTTAACTTTTATACGAAACGATTCTTTATCGGTAATAAATAATTCTGCGGCATCTCTATTCAAAGGATCATCAAAGTTAAGGAGATCCTGAAAGAAAGAAAAGAATAAAATCGATCAATTCGGAAGTCGTAAAATATATAAAAATATCATACATAATATACGTACGGTAAAGAGAGAATTTAAACCCCAGACAACATCTTTCAGTTTCCTTGTTGGCGCCCATCCCATTCCGTCGATACTACTTTGCCTTAGAATAGAAAGGCACACATCACCATCCTCATTTATGTTAGGATGCCACAACTTTGTTAAACATTTCACTATTGGTGGCTGAAAATGATATTAAATGTGTAAAAAATATCCAACTTTTGTTCTCAATTCTCTAACAAAAAAATTGAATGTCAAAATTACAGTCATGTTATAGTCTTCAGTTATATAGATCTGAAAATAGAAGTGACCCCCGATCCAATATCCTTCATCTGGCATAATTAGCAGCATAAATTCGTATAGTCGATGTGGATCTTTGAACGTAACTTGACAAGTAGCTGGAAGCGTCTGTTCCATTTCTTGCACCTAAGTGTAAAAATAATGCGAATCAAAGTTTACAAACGTCATCAAAATGTCATCCTGTACAATGTATAAGAAACGACGCAATATTAAATACTTCTTTGACGAGTAATTTATCACGTATCGAGGCTCGCTTATTGTAGTCCTTGTTCTTTGAATTTGCTATGTCGTTATCTTTCTTCAGCTTTCCTCTTAAGGTAATCATATTAATCCTTCTAAAACCTGTTGATCACTGAAAACAGAATAAAAAATTAAAATTTATTTTCGTAAAAATTTTTGATATGTGCGCTTGAACAAAATCGTAAACTACGTTGCACAGAAAACGCAGAGCAGAAAGAACTTGTTGCAAGGACGTGTCGTTGGTTTGACAGAGAAAAACGTCGAAAGAAGCTTATAAATCGCAACAATGTAATTTCAATAAAACACGACACTTTTTGGGATACGCGTCGTAATTAAATTACAAAAATATCAGAAACGTTCGACGGGTTTTTCGCAAAATTGGAAACTAACGTCTTTACACAGGTTAGAATTATTGCGAGTGTGCAGGGCTCACAAAGCGATGTGTATACCTTTCGAGTTTACCAGAGCTCTATTTCCTTATCGCCTGAACGTCGTAATGATTTAATGCGTCATTTAAATAAAGGCTTTCTCATTTTTTCGCTCATCTTAAGAATTCTCTGGGAGAGTGTGCAAATTAATAATATAACTCGTCGAAAAAACAACAGCGGTGATTCGCGCACTCCTTCCAACTAGTTCCAAATCCTCTCTCTTTCTCTCTGTTGTTCTGTTCTTACGCATGTATGTATGTATGTATCTTATATCGCACGTGGTTCTGATCTTTTCTGTCTGGTGGTTCGAATCCTTGCTGAAAACATCGAGCGATGGGTGCGCTGGATCAAATCACTCTGCAAAAATGACACAGAAAACAAAGTGATAGTCGCGCGAACACTTGCGACACATGTATTTTAGGATAATGGATAACACAATTAGATTTGGAATGGACAAATTCGACTATAAAACTTAAACATTGTGATGTGAAAAATACGGTTGAGACACCAAAACTACTGAGCTGCATCGACGTCAATATAAACATTTTGTGTTGTGTGCTTGCAATTACAATAATTTAACAATTGACTTGACAGAGACCGGCCCATCCAACCGAAAAATGCAACGGGTTCGAACTCGGGACCTCGCAGCCCTCGCATTCAACAAACCGCCAGACCACTGGGCCGGTCTCTTTCAACTCTTTCAAGTCGAGTTTATCGATTGAAAAGCGAACTGAATCGGACCTCCTCCGAGTCAGCTTGAATGGATCGTGGATACAGAAGTGGAATGTTAAAAAGTATTGTAACCCTGAGGGGAATAAGTTAAACTTCCTTCCTTAACAATCGATTGAAATCTAAAAAACGATGACGACGTTATCCTGCAGTTACATACCTGATTATTTTTCTATAACAGACATTTTGTGTACGGAAGAACGACTGTCATGCGAATTGGAGGTTACGTTGCCTCGCTTAGGTAAGATTTTTCAGTAAAATCTGTTCTACTTGTAAATTCAAATTATTATTGTAACAATAAATAAAATGGGAAGATTTGTCTTACACATAAAAAAACAGATTGTTGTTATCTTTTGCATATATTGAGTACACTAATACATACATACTTGTGTGTGCAGGATTTTTGGATCTTTCCTCTGACTCCAAAGATTTAAAATCAGGCACAAAATTGGAGCTTCCTTTGTGGCTAGCACAAGCATTGAATTTCGGAAGACACACCTCTATCAGTATAGATATACCCAAAACATACAAGGAGAGATACAGGTGCGTATATAAAAAGAATGAGAAAAGTAAGTAAGTAGCACTAAGAATTTGAAAGCAACTTATCGATGGTTCTTTATAGAGAAATTTTATTAGCAGACGCTTGCGCAGTTGAATTGAGCAAATGGAATCTTTATTATTACGAATTAGGGATGTACTTAAGGAAGTTCAATAATCGTGATAGTGAAATGATAATTGACAGTTTGTTACTGGTGAGTTGTATCACATGTTTTATAAGATTAATCAATATTTATGCAGTTGTTACTTTATCATGTGTACTGTAAAAACTTTCACAGACCTTCAGATCTCGATTTAGACTAATAATGGACTGGGCACAAAATTCTAATCCCATGCTCAACAGTTTACTGCCTAGGTTAGAAAGAGATCTGTTCGTTGCAGACAGAAAAGCCAAAGAGCAGTTGAATGAGTGGTTGAAGAAAGGTTCTAGCGTTATTGAAACGTCGCAGAGTGCTGCAAATCTCAAAAAACGTAAGCGAACCGATTGTGATCTTGATTGAAAAAAGAAAAAAAAAGGAGGGTTGTAAAGTAGAACATGTAATGTTAATATTCGTGAGTTTTATATGTACAAAATTTAATATTTTTATACAAATAACTATAAGATATAAACGGGACCACGTGTGTACGACTGAAATTACTATTCAATTAATTTATGTATAATAAATGTTCGCAAAGAAATATATCTTTTTTCATACATTGAAATATATATGTCCCTTTATTTTTAAGATACAAATATCTTTCTCTGTGTGTGAGTTGTTTCTACTTATTGTTAAATAACAAATAGAAATTTTCTATTTACACATTTGTATGAAATCAGTCGCTACTGTCAACATTCGCAATTATTCGTACAACAAAAATATAGTAATATCTATTTCACAACCCGCGACTAAAATTTGTTAAGATCTTAAAGGATAAACACGTAATAAAACATTAATAAGTAGTTCCAAGGAAATAACATTTAATTATCAACAACAGTAATTATATATATATTTCTTCTGTTGCACCTATTTGATATACTCTCTCTCTCTATAAAAAAGAAAAAAGAAACGCATTAAACGCGGTTTTTTAAATTCTTTTTCTCGATACAAAAATAGAAAATATATTCGCCGGACTTTATTACAAGCAAAATGTACAACTTACATTAAGATGTCTTTTTAAATAGTAGTATTTAAATAGTAATTATATACGTTGCGAAATGAAATTTTACAAATGTAACAATTAATGTGGGGGCTGATATGTAACTAAATACGTATCGTGAGATATCTCAAAACTGCAGTATGACGCTTACAGAATGATTGCGTTTGATAAAATGTAGTCAAATTGTAGTCCAATTTAAAAACGGAGGAGAGAAACAACTTCGAAATCTTACAAATCACACATACATAACGTTCTTGTGGCTGACATAAATTTACAAGCCTTTTATTATCTAAGGCGCATGTGCGTTATTACATAATTTTGTTTAAGCCAAGTCTTAATCTTATCAGACGCGTCTTATTTTTTCCGGATGGAAACACACAGTTGTTTGCTGTTTCGTCTCCGATTTATAGTTGTGTAATAAATAATTTCCCAAGTTCTTTCTGATTTTAGACACGCAATCACATTACATCATTACTGTTTTCACCTGATTATGATACTATATTGCTTTTCATCCGGCCGTGTTTTGTTATTATTAACACTTATACGCACACTTCGTTAAAACTTAAAAAAAAAACGATAATAATGCACACTGGGCCAGTTTGATTAGCCACAGCCGTATTTGCCGGCTTATTGAACTCGTCAAATATCCGCATACATGCGAAATGAACCAATGCCCGTGCGCATTTCTTATCGTTAACGCTACTAAAATAAGAAATTGCATTGCAATGGCGCACTTTTTATCTTTCGCGGGAAACATTGCGCTCGGCATCGATTGAGAGCACCCGTGTTTTCCACGTGCAGCTATTTTTTAAAAGACTATCCCTATAACTGATATATAATATATGTATATATATATGCAACATTGGTACTGTATATATATATATATTTTTGGAATGTTACACATATTATCGTATGGTGTACAATCACACTATTTACACAATTCTACAATATAACAATCCTATAAAATAACATTTATCCGTAGAGAATGAGCAAAACAGTAAAAAAAAAAAAAAAACAAAAAAAAAAAAATATTCTTGTTTATCTCGACGCTCGACAAATGCGAGATTATCTCTGCTTAACGCGACATACGTCGTGAACGACACCACGTCCTTGACAAAAAGATGAGAAGATAATCGAACAATGTTTTTTCTTATCTTCGGTATATCAAACGTTAAAACACACTGGTATTTAGTTAGAATTTGGATTGTTAAAATCCGATCTCTCCGTACATATTACTTACTGACAAACAGACGTGTAACAGATATGTAAAAATATTGTTTTACAACTTGTTGTTATTGCGTATCCACAGAAATTGAATTTATCAAAAAAGAAATTTAATCTTTGCGCTCTATATCAATCGTTCAATTGATTTATTGTCGTTACCCGCGCGGCTCGTTCTTGTCAAGTTTCGTTTCTAATCCAGATTTAATTCTCGGAAGCGATCCGGATGCTGTCGCGACAATATTAATAGTAGTAGGAGTAATAGTAATAATAGCGGTAGCATTGGCAAGATACGATTTTATCGCTTATCACATTTAATCTTGGTCAGCGATTGATCGTTATTTGTACAGGTGCAGGCTTTTTAATTGACTGCAATACGCAACTGGAAACGTGACTATAGCGTGCTATATGCCGTTAACTTGCGCTTGTACAGTATCGGATACTTCCTCTCTCTCTTTCTCGTTTATTTTCCAATTCAGTATCTTTCTCTCTCGCACGCGAATATCTTTTATCGTCTTCTTTCTGTTTTTCCACGTACCACGTGTATCTCTTGTGTGATATATTGATTTCTCATCATATATAATCACACGTTTGATTTGGTCCTATGACTAAGATACACACACATACGCAATAGTAAACTTTATTTGAGCAACTTTGAAGAGAACGTCCGCTTCTCATTGAACGAGAAAACCATTTATCCATTTGCAGTCGTATAAAAAATCCTTTGCATCTTGACTCGACCCGACAATATTCTCAAACATTTTCTCGTATTTCTCTTTATTCTCTTCTCGTCCGGTATATTCTCAATTGTGCAAAATCTCATCTAAAAAAGTTCCAAACTCTTTGTCTCTCTTTCTATTTTCTTACTTATTTATCTCAATATAAATGCGACGATATCAAAAATACTTAAAAACAAGATTGCTTTGATTTACTGATATAAGACGCGTGATAAAGTCTTGTGCGAATATAAAGATTTCAATATATGTTTTTTTTATAATTTGATAATCAGACGCACAACATCTACTTGACAACAAAATATACTTTTACTTGAAAAGTATCATATTCAGTATCAATATCGTGATCGATTGCTTTGAGTTGAAAATTCGAAAGTGCATCAAAAATGTATATCAAAAAATTGCGAAATTGTATTCAATTGAGGTAATTAGAAACCTCTAAAACCGTTCATTCTTCGTTCGCGTATTAATATAATAAGACGCTTTGTTTTTTGATTGCAGTAACTTGATTTGTGTGAGAACATTCGGCAACTTATAATAAAGACGCGATATGTATGGCACGTTAGACGATAGAGCCATAACGAACGTCGGATTACACTTCGAAATTTATAATCCAGCTACATCAGCGCGACTACGTTGTGCAATCGTCGAACTCGGCCGCTGGTTAGCGATAAGCTGGATTCCCGGTCTAGTCAGAAAGTCGGCTCTGCCTCGATACTCGGCTCCTGCTTGAAGAACCTGAAGGTATTGTCCTCCTGCGTGGTAATCGGCGTTAGATCGCTGAGGATCATGACGGGCGAGGTTGCGGAGACCAACATCTGATCGGTTGTCGGACTGAGATTGTCGGCGTTGGCCGGTGTCAGTGGGCTGCTCGGGCTCTCCCCGTTGCTGCTGACATAACTACCTGGCGCGGTAGTTGAGATCGGTATGGACGTCGTGGCGCCGTTTATCTCCGGTGTGGCACCGCCTAACAACATCTCTTGGAGCAAATTGTCGATATGCGCCACACCGAACAGCCGCACAAACTGGATCTGCTCGATCATTTGCCATGAGATCGATTGCAAGGCCGGTAACGTCAGCAAAATCTCGCCGAAGCGGCCCCGATTGTCGTACTGATGGTCGTTTATATAGTCTTCGAGGTTTATTTGAATCTGATAGCGCAGACTCTTGATCTTTGACGGATCCGTTAGACCTTTCGCATCTGCGAAACGATAAGAAACGTCATTGAGATTAATATTAAGAAATATACGTTTGTACGTATATGTAGTATATTTACAAACTGTGTTAATTGTCAATTAACTGACGAACGATTCAACACCGCGCAACGCAATAATTGAATTGAACGAATATGTACGGGTTTTATCAAATCTCGACGGATTGACACGAATTGAGACGCGCGACTTTTTTTTTTCCTCGTCAATATCTATAATAAATACGATGATATTGCGTTGTTTATGAAAGCTTGGTTAGCTCGCGAGGCGTGATTGTCTCAACGAGATCGAATTGATCGCGAGAACATAGAGATTATTGCGAGCGAATCGCGCTCGATTTATATTAACGGAATGCATTTATTTGTCTATCTCGCACATATTCTCTATTCCGTCGCGTTCGAGCGCGACTTCGCGCAACGTCGCGCGGATATTGTGCGGATTTGTGCGAACAAAAGTTGTCGCGCTTACTCGGATCGAAGAACACGATGGCTTTGAGACACGCGAACTCCGTGTCGTCGATCTGGACCTCGTTCAACGGCTTCACCAGCTCCTCCATCACCCTGACGCCCACCTTGCTCATGTCCAAATCCTGTTGATTGGTCCCCTCTGCGGATTGCAACGATATCACTGATAGACGCGATTACGCCGTTCGTTCTCGCGCTCGTAGAAACTGAGTCCGGTCAGAGAGAGATGTCTCGCAGATATGTTACATATACCGCAGACCAATTATGCTCATGCGTCGGCATGCACTTAAGTAGAGTAGCACATAAAACACAAATTCCGGACTCAGTTGACTACCTACGCCCCACAGTCGTGCAATGGCAAACGAGACATTCAGTTATAGTGACAATTTGCAGCATATATATGTATATTTGTTTTTTAATTTTTATTCACAAATAAATTTGTCAGACAAAGATTTAAACTGATGTTGCTGCAACACAATATCAACCCTTCGCGAACAGACATGGGTTTTCCAGATCTACTCAAAAATTGCGCATCGGCGTCTAGTAAAAATTAGTTTTTTTTTAACGCTCATCTTCGACTACTAGAGAGTTTTTCAATTTGTTTTTTTATCGACACGGAATCGTACAAACTTTCGATTCCAAAAAAAAACAAAATTGAAAAAATATTTTTTTGCGGAGATATTCGATTTAAAAAGTCGCGTGGATCTCACAGACCCAGTCTGTCCAACTCGTAGGTCATTTTTACAGTCTGTCCGCAAAGGGTTAAAATATAAAAATGATAAACTGAACGAGTCGTTTTACCAATCGCTTTCCACCAATTGTTTTTTTTTTTTTTTTTTTTTTTTTTTTTTAGAAATTCCGCAATGTCATCATACAAAGTTTTTTTATCTTGTAAATAATAGTGATTAACTAGCGATTAAAAACGACGGCAATTTGTTTTTATCAGTATCGCGTAACACAACAATAATAATATAACACTATTGTTGTGTTGTCATGCACAATCTACAGAGACAGAATTTACCTTCACGTATATATTCATAATACTAAGACAATAGTTGTTAAAAAAACAAAACCAGAATATTTTACTACTATAAAATCACATTAATCTCACTGCGTAAAGTCCTTCTAATTTATAAAAAATATACAGTTAACAGATATTGTTACATCACAATAGTTAGTATTCACACATGCTTCACTGAGAGACAGACAATTGAAGTTGAACCCTCATCTCGATGCAAATTCAGACCAAACTTTTTTATTTTCATTGAGTAGTTTTGCTTTGTTTTCTTTAAAAGCGTGATTTATATGTGCGATATTTATAGTCGTGATTTAATCTGCGCGATTCAGGTTTTCAATCAGGTTTTCGAGACAATCAAAATATTGTTTCTTAAACTTTAGCTCAGAAACCCCGATTCTCAGGTTGAATCACGGACTTATGTATATGAATGCACGGATCTCGATGAAATACGCGAGTTCTTCAGTTTGGATAATTAATTATTACAAATGTCAAATTTGCATCGACGTAAAGAAAAAAACAACACTCGAAGTTTTAATGTATCCGAGTACATTTTTAAACCCAGTGTTATTCAATTTATCACAGTTCGAGCAAGGACAAAAAAAAAAAAAAAAAAATTCTGCATGCCGTAAGAACTCCATAATGTGTCTTGCGACTCACCAGACAAATCCGATATGCGAGAAAAGACCTGGGTACACATAATTTGCTATTAAGAATAAAAATCGCGAACTTGGTCGTATATACGAATTGTGACAACAACAATCCGCTCAATCCGCAAAAAAAAAAAAAAAAAAAAACAAAATCGTTTATTAAAGCAGAATTATCTGTTAAAATCGCGAACGGAAATTTATTTACGACTTTTACGAGATTGAAAAAGGATAAACGAGAGATACGAGAGTGAAAGAAGCGCCGAATTAAGCGGCTGCTTAATCAAACGTGGAATTTGCGTGAACGGTAAAAATTACGTAAGCAAAAAGATGAAGGTCGTCGTTGAATCGGCTATTTTTCGAAGAGATTCTCTTTCGTGTGTGCGCTCGAATCACGAAAAACGCTGACCGGAACGTACGGACTGGAGAGATCGTATCCGCGTTTTTTTGTCCACCGCGACATCAACGGCTTTTGTCAAAAAAAAAACTCACGCTGATTAGAGATATCCTCGCGCTCGCTCGATAAGAAGAAATGTTTCGTGTTACATCCGAATGTGACCGAAAAGTTGGACGTTTTATTAAAAAAATTATGTATTCAAACTTTCACTCTTTTCAGATCTCGTTACATATATATATATATATTTGTTACAAAACAAATGTGTAAATTTTTTCCGTCGTCTATTATATGTTTTTGCAATATATTTAAGAATACAAAGAGAAGAAAAGATTCGAAAAAAGACGTTTTAAAAATTTATTTTAGACAGAAGCTTTTTCAGAAGATCAAGGCGTCGAAGAAATACGAAGACATATGATTTCGCTCTGAAGAGAAGAATATGTTTAAAGTTTTACGTACGCGCATAAGTAATAGAGACGAAAAGAAATTTATTTACAGCGGACACTGATTAACTTCGTTTATGTTTTTTTTTTTTTTTTTTTTTTTTTTTTTTTTTTTTTTTTTTTTTTTTTTTTACGTAACGCGCTCAAGGAGAAAATTGACCCGAGTTTGCCTAATATTCCTCTCGCATCGCGTCTCCGAAAAGAGGCGGAGAGAGACCTCGTCCAGAAAGAGTTCTCAGACACACATTTACATATTCCTACACAAGTAATTAACCTCGCGTTAGTTGTTATTATTATGTGATATTGTTAGTCTCAGCGAGGGTGGGACGCAGCGTACCAAGTGTTATGAAATAGAAGCGTTTGTCCGGAGCAAATCGGGAACGATTATGAAATACTCGCGCATCGCGATAATACCATTATCGTACGTTCTCAAAGAAAGATATTAAGAAGAAAAAAAAAACATTCTCAGAAGACCGATGACATTCGAGACACGTTCGAACTTGGAGAGATATATTTTTCGAACGCGTTTCTCATCGTGTCATCACGCGCGAGCTCTCATCCGAACTTTTTCGTAATTTGATGCCGCTTTTGCTCCGTTTCGAGAAAAAGTATATATATATATATATATTATATATATATATATAAATAAATATATAAGCTACCAATAACATCGAGACAGACAGAGAAAAATATTACTTTTCGAAAAAGACTTTACATACCAGGACAGTTCTTTGTAATGATGCAATTATTGCCGAGCAGCAGCACGTCGTTCAGATTCATGCTGCGCCTCGCCACTCCCAGAAGGAGATGTTCGCCCGCGTGTGCCCTCAGTAACGCAACCTGATCGTCAAGCGACAGTTCCATGAACGCCGGGATGTACTTGGCCCACTCGACCAGGAGCAACAATTGTTCCTTCATGCTATCGCACACGTCGTTTATGCCGGCTATCCGCCTTGTGCTGAGATCGATGTCGCTGCTCGCCGGACTGCCTAAAAGCTGTTGAAAATCGCAAGGATTGTTGTGACATCGTGCTTGTTAAAAAAAAAAAAAAAAAAAAGGAAAAAAACGAGAGATATGATAGATAAGAAATAGGAAAACAAGTCGAATTGTTTTCTTCGCTCCCGCGAGGAGCAATGACCTAAACAAATTATGGATCGAATTAAATGTAGTTTTTATCCGACGATTAAACGAAAGGAACAATATGTAAAAATGTAGTTTTAGTGGTTGTATATATATATTTATCACGAACTCAACTGAAACATAATCGCTTAAATAAACTTCTAAATAAAGTTGATACGTATTCAATATCACGCGATTGTATTAAAATATATTATAATTAGTAAAATTAATTTGAATCGCGCGCGCGCGTGTGTGTGTGTGTGTGTGTGTGTGTGCGTTGATTGTGTTAAGAACGCCTGATGCGAATATAAATATGATTAATGAAACTCCAGGTAACTTTGTAAGAAGAGCGGCTCATCATCGGAGTCTCTCCGCGAGTAGAAGATACAAGTTTAGAATTCTTACAAACTTCCCCGGCAGAAGGAAGGTACCGAGGGAAATGAACGGACGCAATTATACAATTTTTAAACGTCTCGGCGCGAAAGGCCCGACGGATTCAAGGCGCGCATTAACAAGCTGAAAATCGTGATTATAAATATTCAATCTCGATCGAGGTTAAGCCTTACTGACCTCTCGCGTCCCCGCATGTCTGCTGAGCATTTCAGCCTGCAACAAGGAAACCACCGACAAGCCGCTACTATTGTTCGCCTGTTCCTCGTAGCTGGGCCGTCGACAGCTTATCCGGTCTCTTTCGTTTTGCACGGCTGCAGAAAGAATTCAGCTTCGTAAAGTACCAAGCGTACATTCTATTTTTCGCGCGTGTATACGTATAAAAAAAACACACACAAAATTTGTAAAGATGAACCGTCGAAAAACAACTCGTGAAAAAGTCACAGAAATCATTTGAACGCGCTAATCCATATTAAATAGTTGTTATTCTTCGCTTGAAAAGAGACGAGTGTTAAATGAGGATTCTGCTGCAGTAACTTTTTTTTTTTTCAACGGTTCAATACGCGCGATGTATGTTTTTTTTTTTCTTTCTGATTGAAAAACAAACTCACCTTCTTTCTTCATGCCGGCCTTGAAGCATTTTCGTAACCGACAGTATCTGCACTGGTTACGTTTGTCCTTGTCAATCAGACAGCTTCGATTGAATCTTGAGGAACAAAAAAAAAAGGAATAATTTTCTTTCTTTAAAGAACAGTTTTTCCGTAAAACACAAAAAATTTGTCTAAAGCTTGTGGCGACGGCGTGATACCTGCACGTGTATACGTGATTCTTCCTGACGGATCGTCGAAAGAAGCCTTTGCACCCGTCGCACGAAGAAGCACCGTAGTGCTTCCCCGTAGCTCGATCGCCGCATATGGCACAATGTTGCAAAATGGGCCCCGGGCCGCCGAGACCCGCTGGTCCAGCGAGACCGGCACCGAGGATGTTACCACCAGCCGCTCCTGCACCTATATTCGTGGGCGCATCTGCAACACAAAATATAAATTTTCATTGTTTTACTAGAACTTCTTCCCCAAAGCATCAACGTGCGCCCAAGAGAGGTTTCCTGTTTTTTCTACACATGATCGAAACTCGCGTGAACTTTTAACATCGGATTTCTCATGCAAAGATGTGCGCAAAAAAAGAAGATAATCTTTCAATAAATTAAATTCGTTTTTCTTTAGATACACTATGCATGTCTCAACTAATGCGGCAAATTAATATTTTTTCGATTTTGTTCTTTTGAGTCAAAAGTTTGAATAACTCTGCATTGATAAAAAAAAAATTGAAAAAATATTTAAGTAGTTTCGAGAAGATATTTATCAAAGCGTTTGAAAAAATAAAAAACTAATTTTTTCTAGAAACGCCGCGTGCGCAAAATTTTGAAGGAGTCTGAGAGACACACGTCTGGCCTTGAAGGTTAAAAAATATATAATTTTTTTTATAACATCTTTTTGCAATCTCTATGAATACCTTTACAATCTGTCCTTAGGACATTCAGTAAAGTACATTCTCTTGACGATAACGTGTAAGGAATATATTTAAGTGATACGTTCCGACTAGAGATACTGTGTGCATATATTACACTTAAACTTTTAACCGCTATAATAAATCTAGTTTGCTGCTAAGTCACCGGGTTCGTTTGTCTTCGCGTGCCGCTTTAAGTTAAAATACATAATTAGTTAGAATATATATATAAATCATTAAATTTTCAGAAGATTCACACTTCAGATAGATTTATATTTTCCGGTGATGATATCGAATTACGCAATTCGGAGAAACGATGCGTGCACATAAATCCTGGATTTTAATAACATGGATAACGCCATCGATACTGGGTCAGTCAGGGTTAAGTATGCAAATCGCAAGCCTTGAGAAAATGCGTATAACGATAATGTAATGTGATAAAACCACACACAGCGACGCGTTCAACTGCGGTTCGAAATTCATTTCTTGACGTTTTTTTTATTTTTCGACATTTATTTTTCGTTTTTTGTTTTTGTATATTTGTTGTCTCGCTAAGTTTTGTTTTTTTACTCCACGCGCAACTTTTGACAGTATTTAATTCCAATTAATTCTTGTTCGATCGAGCTGGAATTAGCATTTTTTCATTGGAAAAACAATTTAAAATGAAATGCGACGAATAAATAAACGAGTCAGTAATGTAATGAAAGGGCAAACGCAATGCCAAATGTTAAATACGCGCGTATGTTGATGCGAGTTCGTGACACTTGTGATTTATATATACTGATAAAATTAAAATAATGTTTACCGCGCAGATATTCACAAGCTGAATCTGACAAGTCGAATCAAATTTGTGCAAAAAATTTTAAGCAACACGTGTATTTGATTGACTCTCACACGTGAAAACGTGCGCTCGAATTTTTCTTCTCTTCTTGCCAAAGAAAAAATATCCTTCGGCAATTAATTCAAATAATTGACGCAAGTGTATAATTTCTTTCGGAGACTCTCGGAGAATTTCCGCGAGATTTGTCGAGCCATAACTCTAATTAACTCTCCTCTCGCGCACGTGCTTCCTCTCTGTTGAGAAATCCGCGGCGGATACAGAAAAGATCTTGGCACAAATGTGCGATATATTAGTGAGTTAATTGATACGTGATACCATTTTGCCTCCCCCTTCCCTGTCTCTTTCTGTCACTCGACCGTGAAGTTTTAATAAGTTTCCTTTTCTTTGTCTCAATTGCAAAGCGATTCGCAAGCGAGCGGTTTAAATATAGAAGTATATCTTCGACGAATTTAAAAGTTCAACGGAAGGAAATGACAAGTCCGCGCACGATTAAAAATTGCGATACACCTAAGTGCTGCTTTTCTTCGCGACTCTCACTCGCGAACGATTACCGCCGACATTACATGTATCATAGATCTCGTGAAACAATTCGCAAACCGCGTACTTTCTCCACACGAAGGAAACAACATTTATCACAAGCGCATCAGAGTGATCGCAGGTTTATACATTTTCAGTCTTTTCCACACGCGTAATGTGTGTCTTTTACTTTCTCTTTTAATTATTATATATATAATTATTATTGTATATATATATATCTGCAAAACATAAAAATTTATGCCATAAACAACGCGCGTGCGTGTTCTGATTTCAGTAAAAAAAAAGCAGAACACTTGAGAGTCTGATGTTACAAGATTCGTAAGAGGTCGTTTACCTAAATATCGTGTAATACTCGGGGGAGAGGTGGGGGGGCTTACGAAATTTTTCCGTCTTATCAAATGTATATATGTCGGTGTTCGTTAAAAACCACTTTGTGAGAACTGATGAATGTTTTGTACTGATGAGCTGCATAATGAAATGACTCGGCGAAATGTTACAGTGGCACGACCAAAAAAAAAAAAAAAACTTGACGTACATATCTGTTCCCTAAAAAAGTTACAAAAATAGAAATAAATTTATATGCACGCGTGCGCGCGCGCCCGGATTGATATAAACACCGCAACTTTTGACATTATACAGAGAACGTGATTTGTCATGTCAATAAAATAAAAGATTGATAAAACTTCTTGTTAAAAAAAAAAATAACCTTTATGAGATATACATAAAGAATTCTCTACAAAATGTCAGAGATTTACACACATTATGTATATGTATGTGTCCGTCCGATGTATATAAATTTTGTTTTTTTTTTCCAACTTGAAAGTGATTTATCGAAATAAACATATTTTTCTCGGAGACGACCTTTTCGGCTTGCAAAACTCGATTTCTGTTTCTCTCTCTCTCTCTGTTCGCGTGTCCGAAAGAAGAGAAAAAAAACTAGAGCGAAGATTTTGAAATTGTTGCTTGTGCAACGGCACTATTTATTGGCTTATTATTAAATATCTACAATCTTGCGAAGGAAGGCAGGAAAAGACAGTTGTTACGTATAACGTTACGTATAAGGTGCAATTATACACACACACACACACACACAGTTTGCGGCGCGATTATTTGGAAAGAGAAAAGTGCTAGTGTTGTACAATGGAAACACGTACCGAATTATCGACGAGCGCATGTATCACGTTTCGTGTCGAGTTTTTCGCCGAATACGTGTATAAATGATTCATATGCACGTCAAATGTCTATCAACAAATGAAATTGCATGATTCTACCGAGCGTATTATTAACGATGACGAAGATAGGAAAAAAGTCTTATCAAATACTCTCAAAAGTATATGCACTCGTGTGTTCTTGCAAGGTTTTACTTTGTTTTTTTTTGTTTGTTTCCTCAAATCTTAAAAAAAAAAAAAAAATAGGGGAGACCGGGGCTAGTTGTTACACGGGGCTAGTTGTCAAACTGCTATTATCTTGCTTACTAAATCTTGGAAAATATTGTTCTTTTTATTGTAAGTTGCTACTATTGTGTTAGTAACGT
>QVNV01009233.1:0-169413 GCA_014825455.1 Pseudomyrmex pallidus
GGGGGGGGGGGGAGGGTTCAATACTCGTTTTGCACGCTTTAATGTGGGTAACATTAGCACGCGATATGCGCTTCACATCGCCTGTTTGCATTATTGAAATACGTACACACAGTCACGCGAATAATGCATCACGCGCGCAACGCAATAGTCATTCATCCTCCCTCTCTCCCTTTTCCTTCCTTCCCTCCTATCCGAAAATGTTTACCGGTCAGTTACCGGAGGTGAAGTACTGTCTGTTTTAATTACTTCGAGTGTATCGCGATTTATGTTTGCCTCCGTTATTCGAACAACGCACAACCTACGGCAAGATACGCCGATGTAATTCTCAAATGACATTATTCGAAAGAACAAATTGAACTGTTGCCTGCAAATACGAAATTTATTTATATCGGACGAAATCGAATGTAGTCCCCGGCGAATGCGAAGAGTGGAAAGCTCCGCGAAAAAAAAACAGACAATCGAGTCCAACTACAACGCGTTATAGTTCAATAATTCCGAAGAGCATGTTTTTTTCTCACATAGGGAAAAAAGCCGATGTTTACACACGAGAGATGTGGATGACACGCGAGAAAAAAGTTAATGATACTCGATATCTTTCTTTGCGCGGCGGCAGCGGCGGCTGTGCGATGAATGCGATGACGAAACGCGCGCGTTTTGGAGACCGTTGGACACGTCGAACGGAAATGAAATCGTCATCGATCTCATTTGTGTGAGCCGGTCGTATAACGACAAATTTGTATTAATGATTGGGCATGTTTTCTCGACGATTTCCGCATAATCATTCCTCCGTTCGCACGTAACAGTTGCGAACGATCCCGGCGAGTTGCGTTCCCGGAGTTTCTCTTATTGTCGACTTGAAATTGGTCGGACATCATATGTCGCCCGGGCGACATTTGGGCCACTGTCATGCAGATCTCGTCGCCAATCAATAGCGTGGATATATATATATGTATATATACGTCGGCTGCTGCGGTCCAATCACGCGCGCGCGCGCCATTCGTCTATCTACAATCAAATCACGGAAGAATGTTAAAAAAAAAAATATTTCACAGATTTGTGTGTGTGTAGTAGAAGCGCCGGGGAGGTTGAACGTACAAAGTGCCGCTCTTCACGGATTGCGCAATGAAGATCTTCAGATATGGCTCCGCGTTGTTTTCTGTTTTCTTTTTTTTTTTTTTTTCACGGGATTGTCCAACTTTCATATCGCACAAATATGTGCTTTACTCTCCATTTGTGAGTATTTCGCGAACTAATGTCTCGTTGCTCGTTACCGCCAAAGTTAGACTTCGAGTTGTGCGCGTTTAACGACGGAATATAATACGACAATGAGGTATTCATGACTTCAATGCTCTTAAGTAATTAACATTAGCTTTAAAACGCTCGAGAGCGTTACCGGCGCGGAATTGAATCGAATTAGAACACGGCAGAGGGACGAACAAGCGAAAGCTGAACAATTCCCGCCATTTAATACTGCTGCGCTCGCGATATTGCGACATACTCTCTCTCTCTCTTTCTCTTTCCCTGAAGATTATCGCGTTAAGTATATAATTTCATATTACTCTGAAGAACAAACGCGCTGCGTAAAAACGGAAGAACCGCTCGTGGGATCGATTGAAGCCAACGTTGAATAGTTAAGATCGTCGCTTCCCGTGGGATGATGCGTACTAACTATTTTCACACACAACACACACACACAATTGCTTAAATACATCCACTCGTACAATTCTACATATTTATTCGATATTATACGCATGTGTGTGTGTTTGCACGACGCTCGCATGATATTGTGCGCGATCGGCAGCACACACACACACACACACACACACGCTCGATGGCCGAATAGCCACGCGTCTTCGGCTTTGATGCACAATCAAGTGTCCCTTATTATTGTCGGCGGTTATTTGTCTGGTGGAGTAGTCAATGAGAAGTGATTTAGTAAACAAGTAGCATATTGCCGATGGCAGCTCGCTGAGCCATGTGATTTAATGTTTCGTGGAATATACAGCTCGGTGGGATCGATTCTGCTGTCATATCGGGGATTTCGCTCCCCCTTTCGTTCGCATATAGGAAAAAGAGCCCAGCCGACAGGCACTCAGCTGATTTAAGTGTCTAACCGCGGCGAAACGACGGTTCATTAAACGTCATGTGCGTATTACCGGGTAACTTTGATGAACTTAGCTAATCAGCTTACTTTGAATAACTCGCGCGCGGAAATTGATTTCCTCGAGATTACTAACGCGGGTTGAGTCGAGCAACTTATTTCAAATTATTTTATTTGCGCGTGTGACCGAAATACTTTCATGTAAAACAAATAGAAAACTACATTAATTACACATGCGTGATTATAATAAAAATATGAGATTATCTGTTTTTTTTCTTTTGAAAATAAAAAATATGTACATATTCTTATAAAAAAAAAAAAAAATATTTTATTCGAACAAGAGTTACGCGAAAACGGGGAGCTAATTGATATTGCAAGATAGATAACGAGATAAATCTTGGCCGTAAAGATCTCGTGAAGCTACGAGAGATGACAATGAGGGAGAAATTGCCTCTAATTAAGTCGCTCTATCACGACACTCGTTCTCTCATTACGCGGTTTCAATTAAATGTATGTACTCGCGAACTACTGCTCCCCGGCGTTGACTACGTTCTCGCGGCACATCGTGACGCATTGTTCTCTCGTTTAATTAAACCCGCTCAAGCCGTCGTGTATTCATAAGTTAGGCCCCCCGTGTGTACGCGTCGAGGAGTGACGGCTCGTATAACTCTTCTAATGTCCAGACTTACGAAAAGAGGAACTTCCCGTCAGGAACACTTGTAAGTCCTGCACGTCGATAAATTATTCGAGCGCAATTTTCTGTGAAACACTCGCGGCAAACAAGCCCGACCAATTCGTTCCCAAGTTTAATTCTGTTATTTAATTCATACGTATTCTCTCGCGATTATCGCTTATTTCGTTAGATCGTCTGGCAATTTTTCGTTTCTTCGCAAGAGACAAAAAAAAAAAAAGTATCTTCAGTAACGATCCGATATTTCGTACGACGTTTTTTTTCGACTCGTTTTACAAACAATTCTCGTCGCGGACTCTCCCCGACCAAGTTACGTAGCCTCATCGACGTGAAAATCCCAAGAAAATGCACGAGTGTGTACAATAACAACCTACGTCGTTTGATTGCTGTCGTGATTTCGGACTATTCCTGATCCCGCCTCTATCGCATTATCGCATGAACACGTGAACTAGCTCGGCAAAGCGCGTCGAGCCCCGGCAACCGCGATTGCGTGTCTGAAAGCTTAATAGGTCGTCGTAAATCCGACTTGTCTGAAGTATGTATCGAAGAGGAAAGAGAGAGAGAGAAAGAGAGAGAAAAAGAGAGAAAAGAACTTCACTAGCAGTTATAAACCGCCCGTATATCTCTCGGCGAGTTTCCAATAACATGGCTAACCTGGCAATTTTCCAGAACGTTAACTTCGCGCGACGCCTATTGCCGTTGACGAAAAATCTCGCTGTAAGGAAGTTTCGGGTCAGTTTAACGCCTGTGTTACACATCGACCAGGCGGGGTTTTTCGAAAACGCCCTTGCATTTTCGAACGCCGAGAGGATATCTTTCGATATATATGTATAAGGAAAATAGCGCCGTTGTATACACCTTCCCGATGTGTTTTGTAGCACGTTCCGAAGACATATGTTCGTTCGCCTTTGTGTCTATTCGCCCTCGCGCGGCGCTCGATCTCGTCGCGATTCTCCCTCCGACGCTTTTTTCTCTCCCGTCTATTCTACACGGTCCCGGGGCTCTCTTTATCTCTCGCATGGACGCTACCGACGCCCTTTGCGAAGGGGACTACTGGCGCGTGGTCAATTTTATTAATGGCCCCGCACCCGTGGTCGACTTGGATTTGAAGGATCGCGTTGCACAGGATCTCGCGTGTATATATTATTATATATATAAAGGAACGACACGTAAATGCGATTAGATACTTCAACGTTGGGCAAAATATACGGACACTTTGTTGGCATGACAAAAAGGCAACTTTACACAAGGTGTTTTATTTATTTTATTTGTGTAAATATTGTTTTCTAAATAAGAGAGAAAAAATTGATGAAAATATTGCAAAATGTTGTTGAGAAACTGGATATTGCACCGTTTGAAAAAAAAAAAAGAGAAACCGCAAAGCAAACGCGTTCATACGCGTTAAGAGAAACTAACAACAGTTGAAAAGTCCTAGAGAAGTTGAAATACGTGACAAATTGTTCTTTTTTTTTTTTTCTTTAAACAACACGTGCGGAAATGTCGCGCGTGCTCGACATGTCAATGGTATTTGTGGTGAATTTCGAAGCCGTTACAACAACGGGAAGCATCGTCCCCGTTGGCGTTCGGTCATGCGCGAGTCGGCGATAAAAAAAAAAAAAAAAAAAAAAAAAAAAAAACACGGTTGACAAATTCGCCAATAAACTGCGCTCGATTCGAGCACATGCTCAAGGCGAAAAGAAAAACGGTGACTAATTAAATTCGATATACCTCGCGCTTCTCTAATTTATTTTGCTTTCCGTCATTCTCGCAAAAATAAACGATAGTGCGAGAATAAGAAAAAAAAGACAAAGAGAAAAAAAAATAAAAGACAGAGAAACCGTTTAGTAATGAGAATTTTCGCGCTGTGTACTTCAGTATTTTATTTCCCGTGCTTTACTCTTAATCCATTATTTTCCAATCCGATTCTTTTCCTTCCGATCACAGCCGCAATTTCCGTCTTCTGATGATCCTGTCCATGTACATGTAAACAACAATTCGTTCTGACCGTGTCGCGCTTCGTCTTTCGTCGACACGTGTACTGCGCGGGCGTTGGGTAGGTATGCATATGGATGCGCTTTTGCGCTGACAAACAGTGGGAAATGCAAACGGTGATGACTTCTCGTCCCGAGGATATATCCTGGAATCGCGCGCGGCCTCGCATCAATCGAGTGTTCCCTCTTGTTTTTTTATTTTTTTTTTCTTTTTGCGACTTTCCCGTGCACTCGTTGTTTTTGTGCACTACTATTGTACATGTTATTGTCGATTTCCGGCTTACGTTGCATTGCACGTTGCAAATGCGTGTTGTACGTCGCAGACTTTTTTTTCTCTCTTTCTCGAATTTTATTAAAAAATAAAAATATCTTTGTATTTTCTTAATATTAATCGTATTTTAACAATATTTGCAAAAACTACGAAGAAAGAGCCGAAGAAAAAGAGAGAAGCTATAGGGTTCTGAATTAATGTCTTACCAAGTTAAGTCGCAATAACAAATTCATCTAATATCTTCTAGACCATTCCGTTTGATGGATGACGCACTAAATCTCTCTGTGTTAACTAATAGCGCGGTGCAGACAAGAGATAATTGATCAGTTTGCTTTAGAGAACCGACATGAGAGAGAGAGAGAGAGAGAGAGAGAGAGAGAGAGAGAGAGAGTGATCTTGTTGAGGAAGTGGTCGAAGAGACAGCTGATACTGTCAACTCGATCGTGTCTCCGCATATATTGATCTGACCACTTTGCATGTTCGATATGTGGGTCGAGATTACCGAACAATGTAATTGAGAACTTGCGCGAATAGAATTCTGATTTAGTCTTTTACGAATGTAATCTAAACATAATATAAGCTGAGAGAAATAAAAGTTTAGTGCTTTACAACGTTTCTCTCTCTCTCTTTCTTAAAAAAAAAGAAATTGGCTTAACAATGTTTAAATTAAAAATAAATACTTTTGAAAGATAAAAATATATGTACAAAATTGTGTTCGTGTTTGCCTGAAAAAACTGCATTGTTTGTTATTCACATATAATTACATCTATTTGTACATAAATATCAAAGTGAAATAAACGTGATCAGTGTGTGCGTCGTAATAATTTCGTAAAATATTACTTCTCTAAAGCGCACACGGCTTTTGTTTAATTTGATCAGTTTATTAATGTTCGTTATTATTAACGAATATGTATAATAGCAACAAAAGAGAGAGAGAGAGAAAATTATAAATATATATATAATGTGGAGAAAATTACATTTTGCAAAGCGACGCGCTGAATTGAAAGTGCTCGAGTGAAAATTTCAATTATCTATGCTTAAATTCTGCGAAATAAAAACAAACATAAAGAGTAATCAACACTTTTACCGAACGTGACAAACATTTCGCGATTTGACATGTCAGCTTTTTATTTACGCAATTTTCCGCTATCTCGCTTTTATTAAAGATCTTTTCCGATCGAATGCTCCAACGGTGAGAGAGAAAGAGATTAAACAAAAATGTTTGAAATTTTTCTAAAGCAAATTAGCAAAACGAAAATGCATATTCCATTCAATTGCTCGTTCCATTTTTTTTTCTTGACAAAAAGCCGCAATCAAAGGCTTTACCGTGACATTAAAGCTATTGCCGGAAATTCTGTACCTCGCGTATTGCTAGTCTCGTCACGATAAACTCACGCAAATGCAACTTTCAATTCACGAGCGATATGCGCGGAAACTTCCGGTTTGCGGAATGAAAGCGTTTTCCTCTCGGCTGATCGGGCGATTTAAAGCGATATTTACGAACAAAAATGAGCGGTGAATTTTGCGCTAAATGCGTTATTAGACCGCATTTGTTCGATTCGACTGCAACCGACGTTATTCGGCTGCGAACTGTTTTCCGGTGACAGGCGTGGATATGTTCTCGATGTACCAAAAGTTCGAAGCGGCGGCGGCGGTGGCGGCGGTGCACATGTAATTAGATTAAACTGCAACGGACATTTAACGCGCCCCGTCACGACGACGGAACGACGCGGAAAAATCAAATGAGTATCACCTATGACAAGTGCCGTCGTTAACGCGCGATATATATGTTGACAGGTACGCGAATTCACGTGCACGCGCTATATGTTTGTTCGAAAACGCGCGCGAAAACCACAAAAGTTGATCGACGGTGTATTACAGCGACAATGGACCAATATGATGGAAACATTATTTCGTCGCACGTGCGTTTGTCAATTATATAAATAACAAGATCCGCGGCGAGGCTTGAGAATCAAGCCTTTAATCCCGAGCACGCAGTCACGTACGCGTAATTTAGATCCAATTTAATTCCAACCCAAGAGATGCGATGAATCCCTTTGCGTACAAACGTACACCCACAAATTCCATTAAGGCGCACCGGTGAAAATTCACATAATCTCCGACGTGGCATGCGCGCACCTTTGTCAGATTAAGATATCTCTCAGGATTTGACGTATACTAATTGCTAGTATGTATCGCTAACAACAAAAATGTGTCTCTTTAATTTCGTGTGCCACGTCGTTTTGTCTCTCGGCAATAATTTCCCATCTCCGGCAATAATATGCAAATGCGCGTATAAAATCAGAAATTTTACATTTGAATATTTAACGGTTTGCTCGAATGTACTCGTACAATAATAAGATAAGGGAAATGATATTGCGCGCGATTCAGATTCACTCGAGGTAGTTTAGCTTCGCATTTCTGTCACTTAGAAATGGCGAAACTTCAGTCTCATTCATCCCCTGTTCCGAAAGTTATTTATTGACTCGCAGTCAATCTAAATTTCAACTTCGCCTTGTCCAAGTTCATGCAAAGTTACGTACTCATCGTTTAGAGACATTGCAAATGCCACGTGACTGCAATCCCAGATTCTCTCTCTCTCTCTATTGGCCCCGCAAAACATTTCATTTCCACGTCTCGTAACAAATTGTCGTCGCGCATGTGAATCGTCGCGAAATGAATTTTTTTTCGCCCCAACGCGACTGGCCGCCTCGTCAAAGCACCTGTACATACATTTTACCTTCCATTTGCTGTTCTCCATTTGCGTGTCATATTTTTTTTTTCCGTCGCGAACGGCTGTCGCTCGAAACAAAAGGCCCGGCGGAATTGAAAAAGTGCCGGGGAACAGGGAACAAAGGGAGGATGACGAGACGCGTAATGCATTCCGCAACTCAGGCGGTGTACACGTCGCGCGACTACATGTACACGGAAAGTCGGCATAAAGTTTCGCGCGGTTACAAGGAAGCCGCTTTCACGGGCCCGCGAGCGTTTTTGGATTCGGCATTAAAATTCAAGCGGCAAAGTTTCGGCGCTTTTCATTCTTCCGAAATCTGTGTATCACATATTCTCTCTCTGAACGTGACGTCAGATCGCACGTCACTTCAATTCTGTTCTTACGCACGACGGGACGGTGCATAACGTGCACGAATTTACAGAAAAAAAACCGCTATCTGAAAATACACAGATATCGGGGTAAAAATCGTTGTACATCTGTACGGAAGTCTGACGTTTGACTTTCTGTGCCAATATCTCGTATACGATACGCGGCTTATGAAAGATTCTGTGGGTTTTTTTTTTTTTAATAAAGAGTGGATTGTGCGCGATATATCTTTTTTTTTATGGCCGTTTACGGCTCGGCTTTTTTATATCGCGGTCCACACTTTCGTGGGAATCCGTTACATATATGTGTACAGATGGTCACAGAAAAAAATACTCTCAAATCTTTTGTCTTACAATATGTATACTTTCTTTTTTTTTTTTTAGAAAAGAAAGTATTGACGGCGAAGAAAAAATTATTAATCAGACTTGTTCGTAAAAGTCTCCGCTGAGAAGACGGCTCCTAAATATTCAGCGAACTACGTGACATCTGACACGTACGTGGGATTACATAGCAAGAACCGTCGTCGCAATCTTTGTTTTACGCTCGAGGCCCGCAAGCGAGAGACGGCTCGGAGCGTTCCCGGGTCAAGAAAAGAATGGACTAAATTGCCTTTCGTGACACCTACGCACGCACACTGATGCCCAAAATATCCTACTACATCAAAGAGAAAATGTAAGGGAACGCCAAACGAATCGAAGCTTTCACATGTGAGAAGGAGAGAAATTGCTGTGCTTTCCATCGGGACGAAATATCAGAAGTTCTTTTCGATCTTGAAGGTAATCATTTCTGTCCTCTTTAAGTTCTTTTTCCTCCGTGCGTCGATCGCTTCATCGAAGAAAGAGAGAGACTAAATGCCCAATGATAGCCCCGACCGGCGAAATCAATAAAGCCAGCGCGAATTTCGCAGAGAGTGGCTGTATTGCTCCCCTTCCACTCTCTTTCTCTTTAAGCTTCTCCTTTGTTTACTTGATTGCGATCTTTACGTGAAAAGCTGATTTCAAAATTCGAGCGTAAACGAGAGAAAGAGAGAGAAGCGGTACTTAACATTTCAGTTTTCGTAATTACAGCTCGTCATTTCTACGAGGTTTGTCACAGGAGAGGAGTTGAGCGCGCTCGAGGATCTTTTTGTGTGAAATTATAACTTGAATTGTTTTCTCTCTGTAATTCATCACGTGCCGTTATATTTGGGAAATGGATCTGAATAAAAAATGATCTCTATAGCGAGAAACAATCTTCAAGATAACGAAAAGCGAGAGAAAGAGGGAGAGAGGGAAACTGTAGAACTTAATATTCATAATATCGTCTGTAAACGTTTGGAATTAATTATTGAATCCAATATCTGAAGCTCATTACTTCGAAAATCCGAAGCGAGTAATCGCGTCGGAGAGAGGATGAAATTGAACATCTAACGCGCGGGGTCGTCGTCACCGCGAGCGGGATGCTGCGGGCTGACGACCGGAAAGCTAAAACCGGCGCTGTGGATCAATGCTTCCGTCTGGTTCGCGTAATCCAGATAGCCTTTGCTTGATCTCTCAGCATACATTTTATCGTCTGCCGCGCTCTCTCGCCCGTCCATATCTCGCGAACTCTGAATTAATTATCGTCAGCTGAAGTTTTATCGTCTTTTACGGTAATTACCAGCGAAAATCCCTCTCTCTCTTTCTCTTTTCCGATCTTTCCGTGCCTCTTAATTAGCTTTTCCCGAAGATGATTTTTATTATAATTTTATATGAGACACACTGATACAATTAAAGATTAAAAATGCTGCGAACACAGTAGGAACGAAACCCGGTAAAATAATTAGAATAATTAATGAGCAAAGTTGTACTTCATCATATTTGGTTATACGTATACCATATTTTGCCATAACTGACGAGAGAGGAAGATTATTCTCTGTTTCTCTTGTTGTATTCCGTCCGGTCTGTTTGTATATTCTCGTTTGTTCTTCCATGTCAGAAACGCGGAGCTAACATGGCGATTTTAACGCACTAATGTGATTCAACGGTAAGTTGGACACTGTGTGTCTGAGAGCGTGTTCGTCATAATAACAGAGGATGATGGCGAACAGCGACATTAGAATTTCGTCACAGTTAAAACACGAAAATGGAGGGGAAATGTTTGCGGTATTAAGCCAAACCCCATGGCGGAGACTCGTTCGATGCGGCGGATCCGGTTTTCCCGGGTCCGCACCGGCTACCGGATATGTGACCAGAGTTCGGTACATACAAGTAGGCGTGGTACGAAGCGCAAATCATCTTTCGATGTATGCCTGAGTGATTTCGAATGGGAAAAAGAATCAGAGACACTGGAGAGAAGACAAGGGGTCGCCGCGGCACGTAAAGAAAAAAAAATGATCGAGTTATATGATCTCGCTTTGAGCAATATTTTGTCCCATGCATATATTCACAACACGGAAAGGTTGCGCGTGTTAATTTATGCTTCGTCAGAGGGAAACAAGATTTAAATGCATTATAAATATTTTTTGTTGCATAAATGAATATTCATAATTGGTTACTCATTAAATTCATTGAAAATGTTATAAATTATGTTTCTCGTTAATTTATTTTTCATATTTTATTGCAACGCGATGCAAACGAAGCAAAAAGCGCGTGATCAACGCGATCTCGATACAATTTTCTCCCTTACTCTCGACGATACAGACTTGACGGATAGTTAACGTTCGTTCGAGCCGTGCTTTATTTTTCATGATAAACAATCGAAGGTCTTCGGAAGCGAAGGCTTCATTTTCCATTAAGCAGAGCGAACTTCTCTGTGACTTCATGAAATACACACAAACGCAGTCGTCGATCGATTGCTCTTTTCTCGCTTCGCTCTTTTTTTTTTTTTTTTTTTTTTTTTTCGAAACCCATTCGAAACGGTATAATTAATGAGACAGCTCCCTGTCTCATTTCCAAACGGGAACGCTGATGTCGCGCTATTTCGCATCACGTTTCGCTAAACGCGCGCAAACTTTTTTCTTCTTCGGTTTTAATTTAACGCGTCCTGTTTAAGAACGCGGTTTGAGTAATAATCGTAATAACGAAGAAACGCTCGTTTCTTATCGAGAGAGAAATTTCGCGCGGACTTTCCCTCTCGACGAAGAGATCCTCCTGGGAACTCGATGCCTTATCTGTGCTCGGCTTACTTACTGATAATCCGGCCGGATCGGCTCTCGTGAGCATTTAATTTAGTTTGTCTTTCCTCTTTCTTCTCTCTGTCTCTCTTTCTCTCTTTCAGTTTCATTATATTTATATTATTTTTATGCTTCAGTCTCTTATCATATTTACTGTCAATCTTGGTTCTAGCTCTTATATTTTATACTACACTATATGTTTATTTTACATAATTGTTTACGTCTGCTCTCAGAGTTTTTAAATCACATTTATTATTACTGTAGGAAGGGGTTTTTTCATTCTATAAATTTATCTATCAATCTATCTATCTCATATTTTCTCTCTTTCTCTCTCTCTCTCTGTTTGTTGTCTTCCCCGTTTCTGAAGGCAAGAGTTACCTAAGCAAGAAGACTACGTCGTCTGGCAACCGCGAACAATAACAGATTCGTGAACTGTTCGTCGGTTCGGCGCACAATCGGTATCGAGAATCAAGGTATTGTCGGTGCGCTTCAAGGTTTACCCATCGCCCGTAGTGTATCCTTTCACGGACGATCGATCGGATCTGAGAGAGAGAGATGTACGCGAGCGGATCGCGAGGGGTCCATCTGCGCGCGATCTTGGAGCCGTTCCGAACTTCCAAATGGAAGTGTCGGTCGACGTGAGGGAGACGGATCTCTTCTTTCGATGACTTAATTCGTTTTGACGTCGCAGTTTAAACCACCCCGAACCACCGTCTCCCTTCCTCTCCTTCCGAACGACAAACGGTTCTTTCTCGCTCTCACTGTTATTTAGCGTAGCTGAATTACGAACGTTGTGCACTTCGGGCGCACACAACGCAGATGTCAGATTCTCGCGATAACGCCGGGTCGATGCAACTGGCTCCGGATACATGAATACATATATTATACGTAGTATATCAGATCTCTCTGTTTTATTAGCATTGGAAATATATAAAATGAAATCGAGAGTGTGCGAATAAGATCACATCAGCTGATCGATGCGTAAGTAATACGCGTTTGTTTAGAAAAATTTTTAAAAACACGTGAGAATTTTAGGAACGTAATTCGCGCACAGAATCGTGTGCGGTGCGTTATCTGTTTCGACGTTCAATATGGCGAGTAACACGATCCACGCGCTATTTGCCCTGTAATCAGCAAATCTAACGTATATAATCTTGGACTCTGTGTAAACTGCAGAGAGTGCGGATCGAGCTACGCGCGATAAAATCTAAAATTACGCGTTTACCCTACGGCCGATAAAGATAAGGATCGCAATAATGGTTATTACGACGTAACTGTGAATTAAACTTGACCATATGTGACCTTTAATTCGATTCGTATATCGCTAATATCATTTTAAAGGGTATTTATTTATTTTGTTCGCGCAGAGAGTAACGTATTTTCTAAAACAACTTACAAAATCAGAAAGTTGATGCTTCGACGAAACTTTTCGCGACCTCAATTCTCGTCCGAAACTTCTCATGATATTTAATAAATATTGAAGCGCGCGCGCGCGCGCGATGTAAAATACTCAAATATTGCATAAATAATTCTATAAGTAGTACTTAAATAGTTCCCAAGACACCCGCGCGCGGGAAAAGTTGAGGGAAAACTTTCATTTCGTGTTTTTTTTTTTTTTTTTTTTAAACATAAAAGTTATTCAAACTTTATTCGATAATTGAAATGTCTTGGTCTCTTTTTAATTAAAGTTATCGTTTATCTCCTCAAATGTCATTTAAGTAAAAGCGATACAACAGGGAGAGCTCGGAAGTTATCAATTTAACGTCAGATGTCTATTAATCTTAGTGATAGATGTTTATCTACCTCGCGTAGAAATTATCAGTGTGATACGTAAATAAACATTGTTACGTGCGTTAATTGTTATCATAGATTTATTATTTTATTATAAAGATCTGAAATTTTCATCTATTTTACGTTTTGGACTTTTATCCAGTGGAAATCTAAATAATATGATAATTACCGGTAACAAATTTTTTAAAAGATTATAAATTTTACATGATAATAAATTTTACATGTATCATACATTTATTATATTACACATAATTAAATTTTTTTACATATATTATGTATATTGCCAATTCACCAAAGATAATTTAACATAATAAGATAATTTAACAAAAGATCGACACTGAACTATCAGAGAATCGCGCAAATTGATTAATTGTATAAAAAAGTAATTGGAGTCGTGGTTAATTTATTGATTTCTTCATTGGCTTGCTGAGAAAAATAGCATTCAAAGCGAAGCCAAACAGTCCTCGCAATTTCTCACAGTTTCGGTCGCCGTGTCACAATAAGGTTGCACGAACGATTAACGTTCTGTCACAACAAGAAAGCGCGCGTTTCTGTTCTTGGACAATTAATGCCATCTCTTTTGAGGTTTCTCCGTCGGGCTTTGTCGTGCCCTTTTTCTAGGTCGTGCCTCTCTCGTCACGTGACGAGAGTAGAATTGCCCCGAGGGACGAAAGGGAGTCGCCGCGCGTCGTCAAATGTCAACCCGTGAGCGCAGCCACTCGAGTTACTCAAAAGAGAAATATGAATCTGGAGATGCAGTCGCGCGAAAGGTCCGCATGTAAAAAAAAAAAACATTTCGTCGCAGATTCCCAGCAGTTCAATATGTATATAACTGTTTCGACCAACGGTCTCGACAAATAATTATGAAAGCAGAAGAAATCTTTTATCACATGTTAATCCGCGATGATACACAATTATTCTTTTCTTTGTTAGTTATATTTGTTGACTTTTTTTTTACTACGAGTAATTCAGAAATAAAATAAAACAAATTACGCGCGCGTGTGTGTTTAAACTTTATAAGACACTTTGCTTTGAAATTACTACCAATGTGATAAATCGATACTCGATAGAATCTTGGCAATCCAAATACACACACATAGTGCCAATTGTGGAAAATTACACCGAGCTTTCCGTGCTTGGCAATTTCGATGCGATGCGCCACAGTTTCTGAAATTACTGGAGCTTTACCGAGAGATAGAAAATCGTCGGAGCGAGAAAACTGCGAGGATACAACTTCGCGTTTCCGGCAAGAAAAAAAAAGTACAAACCAAATGTGAAAATAAAATATGATGGGATGCACTTTGGTGGAAGGAAGTTCAAAATCAATAGAAGTCGACGGCGGATTCTGTCGAACTGATTCTGCAAAAGCTCCGCCAAATGTAAGAGCTGTGCGTTTGCACAGAACTCGCAACTCACCATCGATCGGGTTTTAGGTACACACTGTGTTTCAAACACAAGCACACATATAGCTTTTTTTTTTATCCAGTATAGATTCTCTTATCCAGTGGAAAGCAAATCAAATAAAAGATTTTATCAATGCATCAAAATGTTAAAATTTAACTCTATCGAGATGTTCTAAAACAAAAATTAAATCATATTGGGAAAAATTATATTGTAAAAATTAGTTAAATTTTATTTTTTAAATCCTTCGCATTTTGTGTAAATTAAATTTTTAGATTTTTGCGAGAGAAAATAATTCGTATTGTAATTTTGGAACACATCATGTATATGACGCAGAGACAACTTTTGGCGCTGTTTAAATTCGGATGAAGACACACACATACATACACACAGTTGAGGGCTCTTTCGCGTGTTTCCGCGGATACTTGGCGGGTAGCGCATTTACATTTAAATAGAATTCCATATTTTCGCGTACACAATCGCCGTCTGCGGACAATCCGACGGTTGCGTGTGAAGAATTTACTCGAATACACTATGTATATCTTTCGTTACAACGAAATCTATAAAATTTAGAAAAAGCCGCGCATAGGATGATAAAAAAAAAAAATATTTCGTAAAAAATTGTGTAAAATATATGTGTATAAAATTTAGCATTTACACTATCAATGTAATAATTAATTTAATCATTTCCTTATTATTATATGTGACAGAAAAAATATTCTGTTCTCTCTCTTTCTCTTTCTCTCTCTGTAACGAAAATATCAAATTAGATTTGCGCAAATGTTATAATTTATTAGTACGCAAACTCACACTGTATGTATTTTTTTATTACAGTCCGACGTTAATTAATGATTTCAATGAAGAGCGATGTTGCATTGCGTGTAGATCTAGAATTGTGTGTAGAATTTCCTAATCCGGAAACTGCATTGTTTGTTAATATATTGGAGAGGTATCGCTGTCCGATCACTTTGTCTCGTGACTGTATTGCGTTGGTATTGTTGGTTACTGTATAGGAAGCTAATAGCAATTCGGACGCAGGCAGCTATGGCGGAATGACGCGTTCACTAGTGGACAGTCTAATAGGAGCGATATTCCTCGAGGTATTTGAAATATTTATTCATAAATCCAACGTAGTTTCATGATAAAATTCATTTGTTTCTCTCTCTCACTCTCTCTCTCTCTCTCTCTCTCTCTTTTATTGCAACATTTTTTATGTAATTATATTTTGAGTTTTTTATTATATGAAAACTTCAAAAGCATAAAAAAATGTTTCGACTGCACATCGAAAACATCGATAGAAAACTCATATTGTTCATTTAACATTAAGCTAACAACAGAATCGAGAGCTAATGAAACAAAATAACGTTTCAGATAAATTGCAAACGTCACATCGTCAATCTTTATATTACATACAAACACGCGATCGCACAATAAATAAATAGACAAAAGAGCGAGTGCTCAGTAAAATTATAAACCCAATCGAGATGTTAAAATAATTCACGTCATATATTTCGCGTGCTGTTTTAAATACATATATTCACTTTGTAATTTTCCAACGAGGAGAAATGCGAACCGCGTAACTCTATATACCGTCTATCAAATGAATTAATCACGTCGTTAATCGCTGATGACTCTTTGTGCGTATCAATATATAGTATCAATTTTCTGCTCGCGACAATGTCAAACACACGGTGTATTATCGTAATTTACACGTAGCGTAATCGAAATATTTTATTTTTCAAATATATCGCAACAAAAAGAGATCGGAGTGAAAAATAATAATGACGCACTAGTTTTGCGAACTATCTTTTTGGCCGATAAGAGCCTCAAACGCGTAGGTGTTGTTACGCGTTCAAAAAAAAAAACAAAAACCACTTTCGAATACAATCTCGATCAATTTATTCTAGCAGACGTTTCGACCTTGACCTAGATCCTCATCTACAAAACGAAGTATATTTCAAAACTTCTTTTCTCTCAACGTATACACCAACACACACCAACACACACACACACACACACACACACACACACACACACACACACGTCTGGCTCTTATCTGATTTTCCTTTGTACGCTTGATTGAATATCTTATCTCCTTTATTTTATTCTTTTAGAGCGCGCACTGTTTGTTTTGCGAAATTGTACGTATTGTATTTATAGATAGGTGACTTTTTTGCGTGGGCGCGTGGAAGGACATGAAAGGATGTGACGAATGTAATTTCACAAAAATAAACGAAAGTGTTTTATTTGCAGAAGGGAGGAAAAAAATTGAGACACAGATGTCACTTTATACCATGTAGACATTTTATATTTTCAGTACTCGGTGGTCACGTTATAAATAAATCTCATATAATACATATATATGTATATATATATATATATATATATAATATTATATTTATACATATACACACAATATACATTATATGAGTCCACCATACCGGCTTACAGTCACTTTGTTTACAGTATATCTATATAAATGTACTCGTACGGTTATCATTCGTTTTACAACCTCGATATAATTCTACAGGGATATACATAGTACGTGTGTCACATTATACGTTACACCTTAAAGTTAAGCTCTATATTGTATATCATACAAATTTTTTGTGTGTGAGTGTGTATGTGTGTGTATGTGTGTACTGCTCGATTGTTCGGTCGCGTTCTCCGTCAGTTTTTAAACGTTCACACGGAGGTTACACGTTTTCGTTCCGACTGTTTGTGTTTTGCAAGCACGGCGCGTCCATCCACAGATAACGACGATAACATTTTTCACTTCCATCCACGCACACATTGTGATCTTGTTTCTCTCTCACGCATTTCCTCGATGTGTTTTATTCGAAACTATTTGTTTGTAATATATTACAAAAGATAGACGCGTGAGAAAGCGATATCGCAAAAGTGACGCGATAATAATAATTATACAAAATTAATTATATTTTTCTCTCTTTTCGTTTGAAAACACATGCTATGTGTCCCGTTTTATCTCAACGGAGGTAACAAATATGAGTGTCAATGTACCGTAGATATATTTCAACATTTGCGAAACACAGGATGTTATCCGCTAATAAATTCGGCGAATGTTATTTCGAGAAAGACGAGAAGCGTTAGCTTGTAATTATGGAAATATGCGGATTGCATAGTCGGAGATACCGAATAATTAGAGCGACGACGAAGATCGCGCGGACGGGAGGGAAAAGGTTGCTGGGGTGCGTTTGCACCTCTATTTTCGTTTAAACAGAAACGTATGTATCTAACATGCGAAATACGCTGCGAATTTCGTGCACGGCGCATTTAATGTAATAATATACTCGCGCGGTAAGTTACACACACATTCTCGCGAAATTACATCTATTCGCTGATAGTTCGAGATTCGGAAAGATTTTCAATTTGCTGCCTCAATGCTTGACACTCGATAGATGTCGTCGTTAGTAACGCGGAGCGGGACAAAAAGCCGGAACGTGCTTCGGGAGAAACGTTCCTTCGCACGCGGTGCGACGATGAGCTCTTCGGAGCTCATTACAGGCAGTAATCGACGATCATCGCGTTCCCGTGTAAACCGGTTGGTTCCGAATCGCGCGAAGATGCGAGCAGAATCGTTCTTTTTCTTTCCAGTTCAGTTTAAATCGCGACGCGATTCTTCGGAACTCCCTCCTACACGATCGCGCGCAAATCGCGAAAAACCGTCTGCAACCACTTCGCTCTATAAAATATACTTTTTTTGGTCCGTATCTTCGTCGCTCATTTAGCGCTAAATGCGTTTTCTTCCGTGTTAAAAGAGGACGCAAACTCGCGCGAAACGGTCCGCAATTAGCGCTAAATATGTGCGACGAGAATTGGAGCGCGTTTAATAACGATTCGCAACGCGTGTGTTAATACAACGGCTTTGGCTATGCTCTTTTAAAGCGATATGTCGTGATCGTATGAGACTCGAATAAATAGCAGTGTTATTGTGTTAATCCTCAAACGTTGCGCACCGATCGAGAAACGTATCGGGCGCGTATCCTAAATTCTTCGTATAGAGATCGTTGCAATATCATGTATGTATATATATATATATCACTACAAAATTATACAATATGACGATTATACAATATGTGACGCGGTGCGAGCGAGTGAAAATTCAGCAGCTGTTCGGGATTCCGACGACTCTCTTGTGTCCGAAGTTTTTTTTTTTTTTTTTTTAATTTTATATTAAAAACCACATTTTAAATATACATACACATATACATATTTGGTAAACGACGTAATCTCTATTTGTTAAGTCTATTTTTTTTTTTTTTTTTATAGATTTATAAAAATTATTTTTTTTTTTTTTTTTCGCTAAGTTTTTCCCCCGCTCATGACTTATACTCGTAATTATAGGCTATAATTAGGCGTTTATAGAGCGTTTATCTAATGCTGCACATACACATGACTTATTCGATTACGAGAATACAAGAGGTGTCGTACATGTGTGTTTCCATAGCGTGAGACTTATGTTGAGTGTGATTCAAAGCTGTGATTGGACCCTTGAAGTCTTTGTGTGTGCAGTATATAGAGGGTATGATCTGATCGAGCCGCGCGGGATTGGTATTACGGCGATCGGATTCGGTGAAGAGGGAGAGATCATCGGGCAACGAAGGGCTCTCTTCGCGTACAAGAAAATCGCATCGACATATGCGGTCGAGTCAACGAGCACTGGCGGTTTGGTACAACGCTTGTTCGATTGTCTATTTTCGTCGGACGTGCAGTTTCTCGTTACGGAAACAACTACGTCGCGAACAACCGATGCAACAACAAAACAACAACAAAATCGATATCAAACAACGGTTTACGCCTCGGTCGGTTTGCTCGTTGTATAACACATAGTGTTATACAACAACTATGTGTTATTTTACGGGGTAATAGTTTCGACACACGGATAATACATGTATGCAAATCATCAAAACTCATTTTGCTAGTAATTCTCGTTAATAACTTTGCTATACGTTGTAATGAATTTGATTGCGAAGCGACGTAACGGTAGTAATAACAATTGTCATGATACTAATTCGCAGCCACGAGGCTGATTAGAAATGCAAACTTAATTTTCCGATAATTCTATTTCGCGTTCATCCCCCGTTTTCAAACAAACATATTTTATTAACAGCGCAATTATTCGTTCGATAAATTATTTTGTGTATGTTTTTTTGTTTTTTTTTTTTTATTAAATTCGGAATCGCTTAGAGATAACTCGTTCGGAAGTTGAAATCGACCCTTCGTTGCTAATTCGCGGGTTTTTTACCGCGATGAATAATCCTTAGCGGAAAAATGGCTATGGGACGTATCGTTCTTCGCGCGCTTCGATGAGCGAGAGATTGTTCAACGTGCACACGTTGGTTTCATTTCACGGCGATTGATGCGATCTCTTTTCCGATGGAAAAATTGATTATACGTAACGGTGCGGCGTGATGGGCATGAACGAACGCATCCGCTGCTGAAATGCAGTCGATGCTTAAACAAGCACCGACTTCGACACACACACAGTGGCGTAATAATAGAATTATCGCGCGAGTGTGTGTGCGTCTGGCTGCGCAACGCACGTGCCAATTGCAGCGAAAAGACTTTTTCAGCGGGAGAAGCAAAGTTCGAAACTGCAATTTTCTTCTCTTCTTGACATTCGCACGCATCCTCGTCGAAACGAGGGTGCGCTCCTTTTTGTTTTTAGTTTTTTTTTTTTCACACTTGTCACGTTGCAACAAATTAATCTTTTCAGAATTTTCTCTCGGCGAGGAGGAATTAAAATTATTTCACGCGATATTTAACACTCGTATATAAATTCAAATGTACAAATTTAACAGATCTCGCTCTGTATGAGACAATATATGTACGTTGTGTAACAGTGCTGTCTAGAATTTTGTTAAAAAGATAATCTTTCTTCTTAAAAACGGATAAAATTTTGAAAAACTATCATCGCTGATTGCGCCTGATTAATATATAATATATAGTTACACATATATATGTAATTTTCGACGTAGTGTGTGTTTCGTAATAACACACATTTATTTTCTCTCTGATATATATGTAAACGTCTCGAAACTTGACGAACTCATTGGCGCGTGTTTATGGCTCCTGTGACTCACACCACCACTGTAGCAACACTCGTTGTAATGCAACAAGAGTATCGAAGAAGATGCTAGATTGTAACTACGGAATTGGACCGAAGCGACCAACCATATAAGTTTTATATTCCGAAAGGGGACGAAAACGATGTATAGAAAAATTACGATGTGCACGAGACGTCTCGTTTCGCGCTGCGATAACTCTCTGGTCTCTCGGGCGAGCGAACGAGATCGATCTGCGTGGCGATTTTCTGCGTGTGTTTAAACTCTACGTTAAAGCCTGGACCACAATTCGCGCGACTTGACGCGTGCAAATAATCCTAACAGCTAAAAACACGTATGTATCGCTAAAAACACTGTAGCGCACACGTACGTAGTGTGTCCGACGGCAATACACACGTCGAAACGCCGCCGTGTCTAGTAATTCGGCGGCGGAAAGGTGAGAGGAGGGACAAAAAGGAAGAGTGTAGGAATCGAATACCGATATACCCGTTAATATCGATACTCGGATCCATTCGGCGGATTATTCGGCTAATAGATTAAGTATCATTGATATCGTATCGCATTTCGACCATTTGTTTTATCGTTAACGCTAATTTTATCGTTTCCGCGCGCGCGCGAGCTTATCGTTTTATTCGTTTCGTCGCGGTTCGAAGTACTACGAGCTAAACGGTCAAACAAACGCGCGACGCTTTCAGCAACGTTTAATCAGCGCCGAAAATGAGCTTCTCTGTGATTATTATCGTGGAAAATCAACGAGGGTTGAAACTAATGAATCGCGGACGCGAAAGATCCAACCGAAAAACACGCGCTCATTAACAACAAGCGCGTCCGTTCGGGAATCGCGATTCGCAATTAAACATAGCGGACGCATTGCGAGAGTGAGTTGCGCGTCCAGTATAAAAATAAATAAACTATCATCATTTCTAGAAAAATTTAACGACACATTTCTCAACAGTACAATAATGTGATTATTAATCGATGATATTATACATCTCTTGACGTGTTTATATCTAGACGGAGTCGAGAGAAGAGGTCGACCGTGATTTCGGATCGAAATTCGCGTTTTATCCTGAATGTCCGAAATATTGCTCGCTCGATATAATTATATTGTATTTGCGGACATCATAAGAGGTCTCACACATACACACGCAAAGTTTCACTACTGACTTGTCCTCGAGTACAAACTTATATCGCGATGAAACATCTGTCGTCTGTCGCTCTCGAGATATCGCGTCGTACGACTCTCATATTCTTATGAATTATCAGCGATTTTGTTAGGCATTGTAACAAACTAATTCCTATTCTTCCCTCTCCGGGGAGAACAAAAAAAAACGCGTATAACGCTGCGGACCGGCAGCACCGGCGGAAATGAAAATCAGGTCACTCTGTTTCTCTCATTGCAAGATTCAATCGATCAATTGCCGCAGGGAATTATCCCGGGCGGAAATAAACGCTTTCGCGATTTTTCGTCGATTTCTTCTGCCGTGAAAATCGTGAATTCTTTTTCGCTTCTCTTCGGAAGGGTATTCCATTTTTGTTTTCTAACGATTTTTGACGACAAACGCACAACGATACGTGAAAAACATTTTTTGCATTAAAAAAAAATCGCTCGGTTTTACATTTATTTTTTTTCTTAAGTGTTTTACAATATTGCTAATTAATTAAAGGGAAATAAATCTGAGAGTCAAAGGGCCGTACCGCCGGCGTTATCATTACCGGCATTATCACTCGCGACCGCATTCACGCACGCATGCATGCATGCGACTCAATGACGTCGAACGTGAATGGCGTTGACGATAACCTAGATAGTTAATCAGCACACACGCAGAACGAACATACAGACACACACACATACACACACACGCGGGACGCACATTATGTACAAAGGACGCGCGCTTTCCGAACTACACACGATCAATTATCCTTATACGAACAGTTTCGCTAAAACTCGCGATTGATCGAGCTATCAAGAATAAATCGCGGACGGGTCAGTGGTCATTTACTAGCCACGACTCGTTGTTTAAACACTAGCTGCTTTATTTTTTTTTTTTTTCCAACATTCGTTGAACGTTTGTACGTTTGTTAGCTTGAGAATGCTCTTTTCGCGCAACGCGATTTGCATTTCTGTACGCGCGAATATTTTTGTACGAGGCAAATAATAATGAATAATGTATTTCAAAACGACTGCGTTTTCATATTCCTTCGGTATTGTTAACGTACTATTATTTTTAACTTGTGTGCTTTTGCGCGTGTCAAATACGTTCGGTTTTTTGAAAATTGTCGATCGCCATCACATGGTTCGCATGATTCGAAGGTATTGCGAAAGAATAATTCGACGAACGCGGTCGCGCAAATGAGAAGTGAGCAACGGGTGCGGCTCCTCGATTCAAATCCCCTATTTAAGAAACCTCTCCGATCGATCATGCAGAAATTTCTTGTTAGCAAAATGAAATGTGTGCCAGTAGAGATAAATTGGAGGCAATGCGTAAAAGAAAGGATTTTTCGAACAACTTTATCGCTTATCAGACCCTCGAATTGTTTTTTCGTCTACAAAAATGTTAAAAACTTTAAAAAAAAAATCTTACGCAATTCTTGACACAATACGTTGATGTTATTTAAATTGCATTCGAAACAGCTTTAAATCGAACCTTATGGTTTATAGATTTTATTTGACTGAAGTTTCACTGTTGATCGCTACACAGAAAACGGCGCAACGATATATGTGTGCACGTAAGCGGTTTATACGTGCTCGATAAATATGTAGACCTCTCTCTGTATCGATCCGCATCTTTTCTCCCTTCTCCCTGTTTCCCATCCGCAATTTCCGTCTCGCGACTTTCGACGTCGACGATTAAATGCCGCAAAGTCCAGAACAATCGTTCTGAATTTTTGCTACAAATGTCGATGTGCAATGTGTCGATCGCTGCACAGAAATAGCTCTCGTAATTGCAGTTGACCGATATGGAATTTCCGATGCGCATTCGCTGTCGAACTGTCACTTTGACACGTGTAACTTTTTTTTTTTTTTTTTTTTTTTTTCGTCGAACGTGATGTCACGCGATCCGGAGTAATAAGAACATTTGTCATTTGTGCTAAACGTTGAGAACACACGCAACAAAATCATAAATAAATATTATCTGACTAACGAAAAGAAAAAGAAGTCGCAAATGATCGGTCGTTAATACACAATATTGTGATGATAAAACATTTGTACGTAATAAATAAATAATAAATGTGTACTTTTAATATATAATACACATACTGAATTGCCGCATGAAAAATTTGACGATTTTCACGTCAACTTTGTTACGTAAACATATTTCGTGTTTTGAATTGGGTAAGCAAATTTAAACTTTTCAAAAGTTGACCGTCTATTGCGTGCGTGTGTATTGTGGATGAGCGTGTCGTAGTATTTTACGAACGTGTGTGTGTGTGTGTGTGTTTCTGGTCATCATATGATTTATATCCGTAGCTGTCACGTAGTGACTGTGACATATTGTCGTTGTTTTTATGAAACCGACGCGCGATAAAGTTCACATTTCTATAGAAGTTCCAATTTAACTGTCGTCTGTTATAATTTTATTTCGAAAATGACTTTTTCACCGATGTCTAACACGACGCGCGAGGTATTACACACCACAGTGCATTGTCAGAACTTTGTCTTCTCGCGGGAAATAGAGCGTGTATTACTTTCCGCACAGGGGAAAAGTAGCGGAAATTCGAACTCGTCTGATATTTCAAAGCAAGCGAACCATGTTTTCGATTTTATTTATTTTATTTTAGTTTTGTTTTTCGAAACGCAGCGTGTAAATCAGAATAAATATACCTGTTGAAGAGTGACGATACTGTCAGTTACCGTATGTTTTCCAAATACATGCAACTATTCTGGTTTTATAAATATTATTTGAATTATTTGACACAGCAATTATAACGCACACATATAAAAAAAAAAGTACAAAGTAGTGGAAAAGCGTATTCTCGTCACGTTTCGTAATTGTTTGGTCGATCGGATGTCGAACGAAGATTTTCCTCGTTGAAATAAACGAATAAAAAAGAAATGACAAGTAGTACGGAAATATATCGTGAAAGGGACGTTGTTTTTTCCCAGCGGAGATTTATTTTACGTTTACGTGTACTGAGACGAGAGCTACAACCTTAATTACACAATTCTCATCGTATTTATTTTATTCGTAGTAGTCAATAAAATGTGGACCCGTTTTCGAACCAGTCGCAGGTGCAAACACAAGAACGATAGGTTTTATATATATATATATGTGTGTGTGTGTGTGTATGTGTGTGTGTGTGTCAAAGCGTGAAATTAACGACAATTAAAAATGCTTGAGAATTCACATACATCGCTTATCGCTGCGTTTGGTCAGATTTTTATCGGAGGATTTGTTCTCTTAATTTTTTGTACGAGTATATCTATATTTAAAAGCGCAATGTAGTTACGTCATGCAGATGAATACTTTTTGTTGTCTCAACAAGTTTTCTTCCGCTCGTCTGACCGGATGTACTGACCGAATAAAGAAATATACGGATTATAGAAATACAAGAATTATAGAATACAAAGAACAGAAGAATATATATTTTGATGTATTAAATCCTTAGTAAAACGTTTGCTTTTTTTTTGTTTTTGTTTTTTTAAGCTTGTGCGCGTAAAAATAACGCAAAAGACAAAACCGCGATAAAAATTAATAAACGACATACGTCAAAATAAATATGTACATTTATATGTTACACACAATATTTACCATGTGTGTGCCTCTGTGTGTAAAAATTTATTATTCGCATTTCGCGGAACTAGCAAAATTCGCGCGATCTCGAACAAACTCAGCTGATTTGTGTTGATTTAATTGACGCGTTATTCTTCCTTTCTCTCTTTCTCTCTTTGTCTCTTGTGTGTTTTATCTTTCTCTTTTTCCTTTGATACGTTTTGTGCGCGAGAGAGCATCGAGGCGCAATCGGTCGCGTTGTAATCGCAAAAAGAACGTCTGGATCGAAAATGTCCTTGCCTCAGGATGCGTAACGCGCACATACATATATCCATACCGCGTACACATCGACAAAATAAAATAGAAGTATTCAAGGTTTATTTGCAGATGTTCCTCTCGATAATAATTTAAATTTTAGTAACAGCAAATCGTATAATTTTAGTAACAGCAAATCGTATAATTTGAAGAATAGAGTTTAAACACGTTATCATAAATTTCTCTCTTTATAATTTAGCAACGTATAATTCGTAAACATATGTATATACTTAATATCATTTGTACTACATTTTGTTAAAGTTAGACGAATAACAATTTTCACGCACTCACGCACGCACACACACATAACAGCAGAATTTTTCTACGTAGTACAAGCTTTGCGGACAGAAAGGGTCGCAGGGTGAGTCGTGCATTTTTACTTGCAAACCCGCTCACTGACCCACTTTCGCTCAATTTAATCGGCTTTTTGGTCGCCTTATCACATCTTATTTGAGACCGAGGTTTTTTAACTCGACTCGCCCTAGTACCTTATTCGTCCCTACCGTTCTCATCTATGAAATTAGCGGAATCGATGTGTGTGGCATTTTCTCCCCCCGCGCGATACCGAGAGAGAACTAACTTTTGCGCTCTTTGTCATGCAAATGATCTTTTTTGTTCTTCGGATAACCGAAAAAACGATATTCAGGTGCTGGAAAGAAGTGTTTTCTTTTTTTTTTTTTCTTTTTTCTTTTTTAGCGCTTGAAGCGGGAGAAAGCTACGACGCGCGAGGAACATGCGTCTATTGAGTCTGTAATCGGTTCTTCCCGTCTATTATTCGTTGAAAAACGGAGAAATTACGCTACTCTTGTGCGAATGATGACGCGATAATCCTGTTATCTTCATATTGTCATCTCGTGGAATATTTAAGAACGAACGTTTTGATGATATATAACGTTAATAAAAAAAAAAAAAAAAGAAACAAAGTAAAGCGTACATGTGGAAGTACGCATCTGTGTGGAAAAGTGTGTAAAAAAATTTTTATAACAGAATATTTCCAGATACTGTTGAAAAGAGTTTTATTTTGCATTCCGAACTATTCGATCACGCGCTGATAGTACGATGGTACGCAGTTGCTAATTGAACACGCTCCGCGTTTTGCCCGCGACGTACTCGCCATTTTGACATGTCGCATCGCTTTGACCGAAAGTTATGAAAAATAACGCGGTTGTTATACGGCAGACGCGCAACCGCGCGGGAAATAAAATTGCAAAAAAATGTTGTTCGTATGAAAGATAAAAATGTGTGGAACGCATTCACAATATGAGTTTCTCCGCGCGGTAAAAAGAGAGCGTGTGTGTATGTACATATATATGTATATATATATATATATATATATATATACATCGTATAATTTCAAAAATTACCATATTTAATCTTGAAACAGACGAGAAGCGAGCTGAAAAGTGGATAATAGAAGCTAAAAAAAAAAAAAAACTAACCTGCACTTTACGTCCCATTCTACGTTGAAGCACAGAGGTCTTAATAAGATCTACTTACCTTCAGCTCGGCGGTCGATAACTATTGAGAGATAATGAGAAACGATCGGAAACCGCGACTCTTCGGCGAATTACAGCTGTAGATTTTCCCGCGAGCGAGAGTTACAATCCATATCTATCGCACGTGAACGAGTATTATTCGCGTGAAAGAGAGAGAGAAAAAGAGAGAGAGAGAGAGAGAGAAAGAGAGGAAGAGAAAGAGAGAGAACATTGAATAAAAACGTCTCGGTATCACTTTTTGTCACTGAGAGGAACGCAGTCACTGTAACTATTTTCGCCAGACTTGATTCGATGAAGCGAGTTTTGCGCGTCTCCGGGGGTTGGTGGCGGGACAGGAACGTGTCGTCGTCGTCGTCATCGTCGTCGTCGCCGTCATAGTCGTCGCTCGATAAGTCGATACACTCTGACTTCGTTCTTTCCTCGTGGTGGTTTTTCTCTCTCCGTCTTTTATATACAGACTCTCTCCGCGTCTCGGAAACAAGTAACTCGAAATTTCCGCAAAGCTTCTTCGCGTTTTGGTAAACCGCAACTTTGCGGAAGGAGCGATGGGCGTTATTTCCGTGAATTTTCTCCTCAAGTTTGCGCGATCTTCAAACCGGGTTTCGTCGGGGACGCTTGTCACGTGGCGCGTTTCACGCGGGGGCGGATTTGCGTGGGAATTAATGGAACTCGAGCATCAGGTCACCCTCAACTGTCAAATAATCCTGCGGGATGTGTGCTTTTTACATAGAAACACATTTCAGCCGACTTTTCAGAGAAAATGGAAGAAGGGAGAGAACACGTTTTGTTTTTACATTTTTTTTCTCATTCTCTTTTCGCTGTGAATCGGATGATGAAAACAGCAGAGGATAAACGAAAATGTTTGTTTACCGGACGAATTAAGAAAATCGGAAGATCGATGGCGATCCGGCGATTATTCGCGTCGGTGAAATGAAACAACGTTGGTATTTCTTGTTTTTTTTTTTTTTCCAGAAGAAGGAAAACACATCGCTCGACTATGTTAATTTCATTAAACTGTTTACGTTACCTTCGAAAAATCGATATCCGAGTTTAATTGGCGTGCGAAGGAAAAAGAGGAGAGCGCTTATTTACGAAGAGAGCGGCGAATCGGAGTCTTGCGATACAATCCAATGCCTCGTCTCTGGAGATCCCGCGAGGTTATCGATTTCCTCGCCCAAATCGCGGCCTAATGCGACTTAAATCGAAACCACGGCGAGTTTCGGAAGGTGAAGGGAGAGGAAGAGCGATATCCATCGGAAAATATTCTCTGTTTCCGAGACTGATGCTCCATCCAGTATCATTCCTACAAGGCGGTCTTCGGGCAATCTTCTTTCGCCGATGGAAGTTCCATTTCTGTTTTTTTTTCCTTCCGCTACACCGGCTTTTCCTTCCGTCGTGCGTCAAATCCTATCGCCGTGAAATTACACGAATTTTCTGTGCCAGATCTCTTACACGTGTTTTTTTTTTCCCCTCCTCTCTTAATCGAAGACGGCTGTGCGCGAGAATTCGATGTTGACATTTTAATTCAATGCTGTCCGACAGACAGAGAAAGAGAGAGAGCATTGATCGCGCGTTGCCGGGGAGAGAGATATTATTATCCATTTTCACATCGAGCGATATAACGCTGTTTCAACATTGTTGCGCGCATCGGAATATCCTCCTTTCCTCCGTTCCGCAAATTAATTGGAATAATTGAATCGGATCGCAATTACATGCTTCTCTGTAGATTTCACTGTCTCCCAGCGCTTTATCCGTCGACCGTTTAATTCCTCCGTGCGATCGATCCCGGATCCTCGCCGATGTGCTTCCGACACGTGGATTTCCTCCTTGCGGAAAATGCGAGGGCCTTTCATTCCGGGAGTGTCGCACGTGTCCGGGACCTCGATTATTCATGAAAGTGATACATCTCGATCTCCGGCGGCGCTTTTCTCTTGCGACCTCGTTATTATTACTCCTTTTTCATCCCTCGATCTCAATATTCCGCCCCCTCGCGGTCAGCGTCCCTCGTTCATCACGGAGAAACTTTTCGAGATTATGACAGCCTCCGTGTTATCTTCCCTCCTTCGGCGGATTTCGCGTCATACGCGGAAAGACGCGTTTTGTTCGCGCGATTTACTCGGTTTCGCGCGTCGTATTGTCGCGCTCGAATTTATTTACAGCTCGATGATATCCGGCGCGCGAAACTGCACTTTGCTGCAGTATTTGACCTCCTGCACGATCTTGTCGCCGCAATTGTCCCAGTCCAGCTCGACGTCGTCGCTCCGCACGTCGTCGTCCTCCTCCTCCTGCAGGTCTTCCAGGACTTTGCATCTGTCTAGACGCCAGCCGCCACCCTTGCCGCCGGCCACCGACTTCTTCTCGCGGATTTTATTCTGGCGAACGGATCGCCGTGGTTATTTGTATCTGAAAGTCGAGCAGAAAAAACGGGCGAGCTTTGGAGCGTGAGTGTGCTCTTATCGATCGCGGACTTATCGCCCTACGTCTTTATAAAATATTATTTCGAGTATTCTATTTTCGGTTTCTTTTTTTTTTTTGTTTTACTTTTCTAATGCGGACGCTTTGACACAGATTGAGAACTTGTGGTCGAAACTGTGTACCGATTTGTGATGTTCGTTTTTAGCAATTGTGTAAATAAACGCAATTTCGATAAATCAAATATTTGCCGTGTTTCGTTGTGTGTCGAAGTACTACGGTGTGTGCTTATACGATGACGACCAGATCGCGATACAAAAAGACACGGAGGGGGGTACAAAGTCTCTTTCTTTTTATATATATATATATGTGTGTGTGTATGTATGTATATATGTATTCTGCATAATCGCCGCAAATATCTTAATTATATCGTTATCATGTGTTGAACACGCAACGCGATACAGCGGCATTCGCATTTCGCTGATAATAGAAATACGATCAGTGTGCGTTTATACGAGCTGCACGTTAACGTGCTAAACTCAGCCCTCCAAATGTGTATCGAGTATATATTGTAATACATATATGTGTATATATATGTATATAGATACGTAAATTGAAACGCGCGGGTGTCGCTGGGACTTTTTTTTTTTTTTTTTTTTTTTTTAATAGTTTTCCATCGTCAATTCTACGGGAATCGGGTCAACATCGCGCGTTACTTTCGTTTATGAGCCATATCCGTAATTTCTCCCCACAGGAAAAATTCGTACAACGTCTGAGTTATTCTCCCATTTTGAAAATTTTTAGGAAAATTAGTCTTGATTGGAATTGTCGCTTTCTATATCTGCAATTTACAAAAACAGAAAAATTCTCGCTAAAATAAACTTTTAAAACGACATCATCAAGGATTTGAGTAAATTTCATCGATTTTTCTCCGTCTCTCGCTCGAGTAAAAATTATTAAGAGAGTCTCTCAACAGAATTCTTCGACAATAAATCTGAGATATATATATTTCGTGAAAATCTCGGAAATACGGGACTTACCTTTCCGGTAAAGGGCATTCCAAAATTCTGCAGAATGCAAGACCGACCGACATCATTAGTATCACAAATAAGACCGCGTATATCACGCACAGATGAACCAAAGAAAAAATATACAGCATTTTGTGACACCATCTATTGGGCGAGTACAAAGTCATTTCGTATTCCGGCCACATTATGTGCAGTATCCAATAATGTCCTGAAACGAGAAAGCAGAAACAACAACACATGACACGTATACGTACGAAAATTGATACTTTACTTAAAGTCTAAGAGCAATTGGAGAAGCACATTGGACCGCGCGTCACGGAGAATATTCGTCAAAATTAGCTCAAAGAATTTTTTCTATTCGAAAAATTTGCTCGATTTTATTACATTCGTCCTGTCGGAAACTCTGTTCTTGCATTTGACCCGAATACTTTTCAAGTGGTAACGACCTCGCGCACAATTACGTCACATACATATATCAGGTGCTCGCGATTATAAAGAGTTCGCAATTACGTGACCGACCAATAAACTGTGTTTTGCCACTTGCGAATTGGCACGCCGCACGAAATAGGTATATAAATAATTCACAATGTCTGGTCACGAATGGCTGAATCGTAATTTTTGCGAAATCGCAAAATTTTATTTTCTTATGCGCACGATATGTATTTCGTTATTCTTTGCCGTTATTCTTTTGCTTGTTAATCCCAAGGTAGGAGAAAAAACTACGCTAAATCCTATCTGTCTTACATATACGTGTAAGTTAGCTTTAATTTTTGTATCTATAATTTATGCTCACGTGTACAAAATTTGATAGTGTACGAGGCATCAAAATACACGTCTTTATTAATGATAATATCGCAAGAGCGCACTTCTGAGACGGTCCCTTGGCACCGATTCACTTTTCGTTCAAGATAGGACACGTCGTTAAAAAAGCCATCCGGCGCTGTATGCGAAAAAGCCTGCTTGACCTCGATATCTTCGCCGACGTAAGAATATGCACGGAAGAGTAACGTCGGAAAGCGCTGAGCAATTAAAAAAGCGCGGCGCGCGCAAAGAAGTTAGATACAATACACGATATTTGCGGAACAATATTTGCAGAACACATCGCGAGAATGTTTATTGAAGTTTGTATGTCGCTTCGTCAATTTAACCTATTTTTTTCCTTTTTTTTTTTTTTTTTTATTAAATTTGCATGTTCTGTTCGAAGAGTTTTGCTTGGAAAATGGATATGTAAGATATAGTAGATTAAAATGGTTGAAAATGTTGATTTAAGTTTAAAACGTACAAAATAATGCAAGAGAAATAGCCGGAATATAAATATGAATGAGAATACCTTACTTATCCAGAGAAAATCCGGCGGAATTACCTGTTTCATCGTGTATTAATTGTAACTTTGTTGCGCCGTAATAATCTTCCGGCTTTCATTCGCACGGCGGCGTTTGCGCGTTAAAGGTTATTACAGAATCGCGAAACAAACTTATTACCACGAAGCGCATATGTTTTCGTAATGCGGCTCTCTCGCTTTGCACTCGTTCAAATAATCCTTTTGCCGCTTTAACGCTCGGAAAGTTAGGCAACTGTCGGGATCTAGCGCGTCATCACGTGCAATTTCGAATGAAATTTCCTGCTTACCTAACATGAACCACACCACCAGGAAGAACGATAAAGCTACGGAGAGCAATTTCATAGGCGAGGCGTACGTTGTGGTGCTGGGTACGGACAAGACTTCCGGTCTTCGGGAGCGTATCTGTGAATAGAGCGCCCAGACCATACGTACGGTGCCGAGCACTCCGCCGATCAGCATATACACGGGGATGAATGGCTCTTTCGGGCAATCCTTGATGAACTGCACACCTGCAACGACAGAGTTAATTCCGATTTTCAATGCGCTCGCTATTCGCCGTGGTGGAAAGGATAAAAAAACAACCCGCTGAAAAGTCGTCGAAAATTACTGTCGACACAGTGCAGACAAAATATAATATTTCTCGCACATTTAATTTGTTTTTTTAATATTAGGTTGTTCGGAAAGTGTGTCTTTTTTTTTAAATAAAATTTAAAGACTCACCAACTTACCTAATTAATTTCTGTAAATGTTCATACGTGCTTGATATTTTAGCTGCGCGATGTCTCGAACAAGTTGCAATCGTGTAATGCCACTCAATTTAGTAAAAAAGTTAAGAACGATCCAATAAATGTTTCAAATAGCATCCGTATTAAATTTAAAATTTGCTTGATCGTTAAAAGTTTAAATTGTAATTTAATTGTCACACTTGAGTAGGCGAACATCTAGTTTTCAGAATTATTTTGCCGTATCTTTCTTATTCTTAAATTTACTTCTTTTTTTATTCTAAAAATACGCAAAATGCGGGATACATAAAAGTTTTATTTCGGAACGGAGTAACAAAAGTTTCGACTCTCGCGTATTATTGTCATAAGTTGTGAAACGCGCTTTCGTCGGTTTTTCTCTCTTTTTTCTTCTTTGAAATCTTCCTTGTTAGTGGATCTTTATGGTGACGACTTCCCTGCTCTTTTTTTTTTTTTTTTTTTTTTTTTTAATTCGAGCATTCGAGTCGGCCGCGCGCGGGCAACAATGTGCGACTTAATAAGTTGTTTAATATCATGAGCTCAGCATTATATTTCTCGTCGAGACAAAAAGCAGAGAGGGATATCTCGCGCTCTTCGGGCGATATTCTTTTTCCCATCAATTAAGACTTATATCTGACGCGCGTTATTATCGTGCGCTTTTTGCAACGACGGCACGGAATAATTTAGCATTAATTGCGTGTTGGCCTGACGTCCGTTCAGTGTGTATCGCGTCCTGATTCGACGCCAGGCTTAAGATAACATAACACGCAAACATCGTGAAATTTCCTGTCGCAAGGTGTACCATAGGTACACTTGAGCGATGTGTGCACCCTCGTTAATGTATGCGCATTTTATGTACGTATGTGTGTGTGTGTAAAAACTATTAATTCTCCTGCCACGACATAATTTTCAGCAGTTTTCCGACGCAATAAGAGAAAAAAAAATTGATACAGTGGTCGCGAAAAAATATGTACCGTGATGTAGTGAATAATCGTCGAAATTTATATAGTTGTGCGAAAAAGAATCACTTTGAGAACTTTATCAAATTTTTGCAGCGCAGCTTGTTTCCGTTCAATATTGTGCCTCGTGTGATTTATTACGGAAGACTCAAGTCCGTGTTTGGAATCGGGGGTTCGCGGCCACTCTCTCGCGATTCGCCGTATACCGTTATTATCGATTGTGCGCGTTCTTCTACCAGAAGAGGGAGAGACTTCGCCGGAAGGTGAATGCACCGCAATAAATCAGGTTGATCGTTTGTGCCCCCCTGCCGCGCGAAGAACCGGCCGTGTGCCTGAGAATTTAAGTATGCTTGCATGCCGGTAAGCTCAACACGCTAGCGATTCGCGTGTCGTAATCCCGGCAGCATTAATTAGCTCGGAAACGATGTCGTATATTCCGGAATGGAATTTCGGACAGGAGACTCTCGCCAGATTTTGCGCGGCGTTACACGTCGTTTTTGGCAAAAAAAAGCCGAAGATACATTGGCGAACAAAATATCGTGGATAAATATCGCGGATGCGCGAGTGTAGATACAAAACGCGACCGAGAGCGGTCGCAGAAATCTCATTTTTAAGGATCTTTCGTGGTTTTTGTCGAAAAGCAAGATTTTGTTTGTTCCGCACACATTCTGACACAAATATTCAAATTCCGAAGACTTGTCAAACATTGCGGTTGGCTCGAAGCTTCCACTTTACACGATAGAGGAGATAGGAAATTACGGAGAATTCTCGCGTCTTGTGTGTTTTGGAGGAATTTACTCGAGCGAGTAACTTTCTTTGATTTATCTTGATGTGCGATTACATTACAAGTTTATTTAATTTTATGAAAAAAAAAACTCTCGCAAAACTGATATTACACACAAAAATGTGTGATTGGATAGGAATGTTCGAAATTGTTATTTCGCAAATTTGTTTGTCTCGTGGCGAGGAACTTGAGCAATTTCTTCGTCAAAAAAAATTCTGGGAAGTTCGCGGGTTTATATATCGAGCGAGACATGTGTGAGATGACGCCGTTAAAAGGACATTGATTTGAAAAGAACTTTATATCTCCCACGCCAATTGAAGCGCCTCGCCAACTACCCCCGGGGAATCGTCTTTCGCTGTCAGATTCGTTGCCGTCTTTAATACAGACCGAACTCGGAAAACTCTAATGTATATAAGAGGAAAAAGCTAGATTAATGTCACATTACTGATAACGCATCACGCGTTAAAAATTTGACATTTGAAATTATTCCCATCGGACGTGCGATGCGTAAACGTATAGGTTCGAAAGGTTAAAGAGTTAATAAAACAATAGTCTAAACTTTTTTGAGATATACGCAACACGGAAAAGAATAAATTTATCACAGAAGAATTTATCAGAGAAGAGAAAGACGGAAAGTTTTCGCGAAGTTTATTTCGGACATCGAAAAATGCTGTGATCGATCAATTGTCTCAATTATTTGGGATGCGTCGGGCGGATTGCGAAGTTTTATTCGCGCTACTTGTAATATTATAATCGTCGAAAAACGATGTGATCGAAAAATTATGGAAATCTAGGCGATATAAAACACATATTACGTATCATAAGTGCATAGAGTCTTTCCGGGAAGCACGTTGGTAATATTTGAATTTTAAAGGCACTAGAAAAAGATCAAAGAGTAGAGACAGACTATATAGACCGTCTTACCGGGTCTCACGAGAAAGTCTCTGTCGTTTAATTCTTAAATGTAGATATACTAAATATCGATCTGTGACGTCGAAGTATAAAACGGATCGAACCGGCGGGGGAGAGAGAGTCGTACCCCCGCGTTGCGACCACTCACGACCCACTTACATCCCTCTCTACTGCTTATTATATAATATTCTTTGCCCTAAAAACCCGCGCAACTCGCGCGTTGCGTCGAGAAAATTTATATCCGTCCCACGTGACCGATCCCGCCAGGTCGAACATCCTCTTTAGACTTGCGGAGATCGAAACCCACGTTGTTTTTTTTTTTTTTTTTTTTTTTTTTTTTTTTTTTTTTTTTAGGCACGGTAGTCAGACAGGTCAGACACACGGTGAACGTCATCGTCTTGCTGATGACGCGCAACGCGCGAAAGACAAAGTCGCAGATCCCGTTTGCCTCGAGATGGGCGTCCTTCAGCTGGAACACGACCGAGCCGTAAGTCGCCACGCCGAGATTCGTCGCTTCCGTGTTGCCCTTTTCGGGCGCTTTCGCACCGCCGGCGCAAAGTCGACGCGACTCGTCGCCTGAAAGCTGAAAGCACACACGCGCGCGCGACAAGCGCAAATTAGATTTTCTCTTGTAATGTAATACAATTTTGCTCCAGTGAGTTCATTCACTTTGATTAATACCGAAACACACACACGTGACTCCCACGGACTTTACTCCGTATAGAAGAAACTTCGCGCGGAGCTGTGATAACAAGCGCTATTTCAGCGTCGCTGAGCGTTTCTTTGCTGCAGCATTACAACAAATTCCCTTCTCCCAGACTTTGGTTAATGCTATTTGTAATTCTCTGTTTTATCTCGTGCGTATATTAATCCTGTATATTATTTAGTCCGCGCGTTGCTCGCTTCATCTGCATTTCGCTGATTACGAAGTAATCCAATTAGCGACAGAGCGAAAGCAGTTTTCCCCGTCTTTCGTCGGAAAACTCATGTTAACCGGCACGCTGGTATAACGCGGGGAAAAAAACGTAACGACAGAATCCCGGGGATGTTAAAAGCGCAATTCAAGGTTTTTCAAAAAAAATTCTTTCGAAGTGCGCGCGATTCGAATGCTTCTTTTAATTAACAACCTTCAATGCTGCGCGAATGAAAGTAGGTAAATAAAGAAAAAACTGGGAGAAGCGACGCTTTTCCCGTTTTCAGAGATCTTTAATTTTTTATATTGGTTTAATTGTAATGGAATATTTTCTATTTACTACAACGTCTTCTCGAGATGATTTGGAGAGTCTGAGATCAATTTGTATTCCCGTTCATCTTCCGTTCACAAGGTAAATCCCGGATCCAATAAACGATTGTGAAATGTGCGAGCGCAACTCTCTCGCCGAACTGGCTGGCGCGTCTCTTATTTCTTATCACCCATTCTCGGCTCTACGTCTCTCCACGGAATTGATCCTTTGAGAGATTCTCGCGTAGCGCGCGCGCGCGCGCATACGCACACACACGTCTCTAACACGTTTTACACGCGGAAAATAAGCAGTGGATGTGATCCGCGCGGGAAAACTTCAAGCTGTCACGAGCAGAATGTGTGCCAACACCTTTGATCCCTCCGTGAATCTCTCCTCACTCGGATCTCCGCGTCACGCAAAACGGTAGTAATCCGCGCCCTTGTAATAGATAGTCAACAGTTCGCGGAAAAAAACGTCGTCATTTCATCGGTTTTTTTCTATTTGCGAATTACAAGGGCAAAACGCATCATCACGCGCGCGTAATTCTTTTAATTTTCGAACAAAAAAAATTTGCGTAAAAAAACAAATTGGACAAGCAATCCGGAAAAGAGTATATTTTCGATTTGCTATTGATTATTTCAGCTTTGAGAGAAGAAAATTGTGTAGAAAGTCAAAAGACAAAGTAAGTCCCGGGATTTGGATTTCCTTTGACAAAGAGCAAAGGGCAAGGGTGGAAGAGTAGATTTCGCGATGAAGCCAACGGGTCGGGTCGGGTCGTATCGTTACTCGCTCCGTTACTTGCTTCGCGTGCATCGCCGCACCGTGTCGTGCCACACCGTTGTGTCCGCACCGGAAACCCCAGGCCGGAATGCAATTTCGGATCGTGTAAGTTATTCTTTTAAAAATGAGCTTTTTCTCCACTGATAAATGCGAGATGCACAAAAGAAATATTCGTCCCGCTTTGTGCAATTTAATAATAGAATAGAACGTACACGAGACTTTATATATACTCGGAGCTCTCGCGAAAATGTAAACGATATATCGCCGTTGTAATTCCGTTACGCGTGTTAAGTGATTAATTTAACATCCTCCAGTTAAGATCGCTCGGTTTCTTTCGTGATAGATGAGCGGTGCTCTCTTTTCTATTTTTTTTTCTTCACTCTCGTTCCGCGAACAATTTCTCGTTCCGTGGTTTTACAACCGAACACGATGTAAAGCGAATTACACCGTTGAAAATAAAAATTTGCACGCGACAGAATAAATCTCTCCGTCGTAGCTGTGACGTAGCGCGCGCGGAGGTGAAGAAAAAAAAAGAAACGGCCGCGAAGCCGACGTCTCCGAGAGCAATAACGAAGGAAATTACTTTGAAGATTTTATGAGGATATGCGCGCGCTGAGGGTTAAGCGACGACAACGAGTAAAAAAAACAAAACCAAAAAAAAAAAGAAAAAAGGAATTAGGAAATAACGCCTGCACGTAGCTATAGCAGCGAGGTTCAATGGAAATTCATTTGGCAAAGAGCAACACACTTTCCGAAGCAAAAATTCCCGGGAGAATCCGTGCGCGCATTGAATCCCAGTTTTTCCGCTTTTAAAACTCTCGGACGTGGTTTCCATTTCGTACTTATTCTGCGATATGTATATACCTGCGAAAGTGTCTGTACATTTTATAATTGCCCGAAGAGAAATTGTTTTCTTTTTAAATAATCTCACTGGCGATTCTTCAGTTCACGCTCGCAAAAGTGTAACATGACGTTCCTGTGTGCGTCTGAATATACACATGTATTAACATATCAATTTGATAACGATAAAATTACCTCGGCACACACAAGATATAAAATTCTATTCTTTAATTATTCGTCCCAAAACACCGTTATCTAATTACTTTTCACTTCGTAGAAAGAATACATGTAGAAAATAGTCTCGACACGCACGACGTACGAAATAGAACGTCATTGTTGTGTTTTACAAAACACACACAATATTTCACATAATAACTTCCCCGTCGTAATGAGTGAATAATGCTCTATGCGATCAGGTCGAACTATTTCGCGAAAAGTTTTTTTTTCTCGCGGGAGTTACCTTGTTAGCGTACTTTCGGGACAAAAAAAAAGTATCCATGTTTTTTCTCTCTCTCCCTCTTTCTGCACTCGCAACCGTTCCACGTCGTAATTACTACGACCGAATGATAAATGACAAATTTACGTCCTCACGAGTTTATACCGAAGTACATATTTCGCGGTGAGCGATAAGGGTGTCCTTAGACAGTGTCGTTTCCGCGGCGAGGAAATTCCGGAAACGCTCGTGATGCATCGTGGAACAACGTGACCGAGTAAGAAACCAGCGGGTCGAGATGTAGCGATATAGAAAAGAAATAGCGTTTGATTACCTGCGAAACGGAGCTGCTGGCTCGTCTGGAGTCGGCCCAGGTATTCGTCCCGTATCCCAAATTGATCTGCGCGCCTCCGCTCCCGCCCGATCTGACGCTCCCCGAACTCACGTCTCTTTGGCGATAAGGCGAGGAACTTCGGTTTCTCGTGCTCCCTGAACAAACATAGGATATTTCTGTTTTCTGTCTCTCTCTGACTGCCTTTTGATGCTCGGGGCTACCGGAGCGCATGCACTTCGAAAATACGCTAGCAAACGGAAATCCAGCTAGCAGCTATTCGAAAGCGTCGCGAGATCGAGTCCTCGACTTCAAAGTCACTGTGCAAAATGTATCCAATATAGAAGGACGACGTGTTTATTTGCCATTCGCCTGTAATTCCTTTCCGCGCGTCGTATTTTCACATTCAGTTTCGCGGTATGTGAGAGAAGACTCGCGCGCTCGGGAAAAACCGGAGGCTACTTTATATTTCTTCTCTGAAAATCCTACGTAAACTTGTATTAAGTTTTTTTTTTTTTCAATTAAATTGACAGAGAAAATTGTGCGATATTGAAGTTTTCCGAGATTCTGGACACTTCTTATTCCGATTGTTTGAACTCTCTCAGATCTCTCTTTGTTTTCGTACGCTTGCAGTTAATGAATGTCGTATAACTAAAACTGTGCACACGATAGTATGGACAATGGCGAACTGTGTGCTCCAATTAACGATGTTTGCAATTTGTATTTCTCGTTGCGCGAATTTCGCGCCCGTTACAAAGAAAGACTATTACATGCACTGCAAACTCGGAGCGACGAGGTCAACGATCTTTGTCAACAGGGCTTCGGCGTAATGCGCGTTCCGCGCGTCTTTCGCGCGACAAATCCCGGGCGTCTTCAATTTCACGAATCTCCATCTATATACGCTCGAGTGATTATCGCGACATCCGGCCGCCTCTCTTCGCGCACGATTCTCGCCGCGAAATTTATCGACTTCGCGTGTCTGCGTAGCTCGGTAAACAAGCCAATCCTCGCGGTCGTATCGATCTCGGACTTCTAATCACGATGGAGAGACCGAGCGGGTTTGCACGGTTAAAGCGTGTGAAAAAGTGTTTCGCATGTACAGTCTTTCGCATTAAAAAAAAAAAAAAATTAACACATTTAAGAACAATGATATAAAATGGGAAAAATTTTTTAAATTACGAAACAGCGTTGATCAGTTGTTTAAAAAATTTCTCATTTTTTTTTCTCCTTCGGAAAATTTAAGAAAAACCTCGCACATTCGCGTTGCTCCGTTTGATTGTTCGCACGCAACTCCCTTTTGCATCGCGCTAAGTAGGTAAATGGGAATACGTATCAAGACACGCGTATTTTCGATTTCGTGACTGATGGCGGTTCGGCTGATATTTAATAAGCGCGCACGCGACGAAATCAGGCCAATTTGCGCGGTCGAAGCGTATAACCTTTTCGCGGTGTATACCACAGCGCGCGTGATGTTAATTATCGTTGGGATTTAAGTACTTCTCGTTTGCCCCGTGTTTGATTTCGCGCGCTTCTCTCTTTTTTCCTTCTCATCTTCCTCTTTCGTGACGTGAAAATTCACGCGCCGTTAAAAACCTCGTTAGCAGCCTTTGTCTCTCTCGCGAGTTATATCTCATTCGCAAAACCCGTCGAATCGCACGTAATCGCGAAACATCCTTTGTTTAATATTGCAAAGTCGGTTTGCAAAAGTTTATGAGGTTTAATGTTACGTCAATATCATTTGGGCTTTCTCGAAAACCATTACGGTTTTACCAACTTTCACGCACACATGTTTAAGTTGTTCACGTTATTTCGCGTTTAGTGCATGAATATGTCAGAGATAATTAAATTTTATAGTTTAATTATAATTAAATTATTCAATATGTAATTTTTTAAATACGCGATGTTTAGACAAGCGTAAAATTGAATTTTCTTTATTGAAGAGAGCTATAATTTGGGAACCAAACACAAGTACAAACTCAAAAACTCGATTAAAGAAGAAAGAAAAAAAAACTTATTCTTACATTGTGAACTCTGCCCCAGATTTCTGATTGTGACTATCGTATTTATAGAAGTACACGGCGATGTATATTAGCAAAATAAAAGTTGATGCAAAATCGATACACGTCGCAAAACACCATCTGTCTGGTCTGACTATATTACAATAAATTTAACCGCGCAAAATTGTCTGCAGAAAGAATCGGTTTTTGTCGCCGAAAGTCTGCAGCTCGTCGTTGTCAATATTATTTTGACATTTGCGCGGCAGATCGTTCCTTCCGTTTCATGCGTCAACCCACCTTTATTCGAAACGCGCGTATAACCGTCGCATCCGTCCAGATTTCGAGAAATATCGAATGCGCGATATCGGGTGACGATATACGAGCAAAAGTGTGTAACGCTCGGCAATCAATTTCCGCCGCACGCGAGATATATATAACATTATAATCCCGGCATCTATCGCATTCCGATGCCGTGAGAAACGAACGAAATCTAATCGGCTTCTCCGGAGACTTGACGTCGAGAGTTACTCTTACCGGTGTGGTAACGAGCGTCAAATTGCCACTCCCAAAGGAAGAAATATTCGCTGTCTCGGAGTAGGTTTTCAGCTTCAGGGAAATTCCACGCGAGAATTTAAAGATAATTGAGTGGAATTTTAATGAATAGCGAGAGCAACAAAGGTCTAGCTACGCATAAAAAGAGTATAGCTTTTTTCTCTTTTTGCAAACTATATGTGCAAAATAAATAAAATATATTTTAAAAAATATGTTCAAAAAACATTTTTGCGTGTTGCGCTTTATCTCTTCGATATTTATTAATGTAAAATAAAATACGGATTTCTATCTCTCTCTTTCTTTATAACAGGCTTTTCATTTCCTTCAAACATTTTGCGGATATTTCATTTCCAGGTTTAGAAATATAAATCATAATTTTGTCGACTCGAGCCTGAGATGAAAATACAACAATATCGAATATAATTGTTTATCATGTGTGTGTGTGTGTGTGTGTGTGTGTATATCTATATGATAGATATATCCGACGTATACGTAGACATATTATTGGCACAATCCGACCGCATTTGCGGCACAGCATAAGCGGTTTCGTCAGCACGGTTTCGCGCTGCGTTTCACCGCGATGCTATAATTCCGCGAACAGAATTATATCTGGATTTTGGTTTTGAACATTGCGGTTCTGAGACACATTTAAGAACGCTGTGTTTTCGCGGAGCTGTTCCCGTATCGAAGTTACGCAACATCGACATTAAATCTTTGGTAACGTGACTTTGTTTCTTCGTGAAATAACATCGACCAACCCTCGAGACGCAAGATAATTATTTTCTTAATACATTTTATCGCATAATGCTGTTAATTGTTGGATGTAGTAAGATAACAAGTAAAATATAGTATTTAATATGCCGAGATAAAAGTTGTCGATAATTATCATATTTTCTCACCTTGGTCCGCGGAAGCTCTTCTAGGATCCTGCACACCCAGGCTGCCCCTCGGCGCCCTTCTGTCCTGATGGCCGCCGAGGCTGCTTCTGGGACTTCTGTCGATTCCGTCGGTTCCGATGCTTCCTCTCGGGCTTCTGTTCCCCTCGTCGTTGATGGCTCCGAGTGAACCCCTCGAGTGCCTCTCGATGTCGTTCATGCCTATACTTCCGCGCGGCGATCCGCGACTCGTCGAGTCGTGCGGCGCGATCGAACCTCGCGGACTCCTGTTGCCCTCCGGACATATCGATCCGCGGGGCGACCGATTCGGATCTGGTCCTATCGAGCCCCGGGGCGATCTGTTGGGATCGGGCGCGATGGAGCCGCGCGGGCTCTGGTTCAGGCACTCCGAGGCGATCGAACCGCGCGGACTCCTGTCCGTGACCTCCATGGGAGTGATGCTGCCTCTGGGCGGTCTGTGCATCTCCGGGCAGATCGAGCCGCGCGGGCTCCGATCGAAGTCCAGATTCGCCATGCTGCCCCGCGGACTCCTCGTCGAATCCGGCACTAATGAATGCCTGGGACTGCGATTGACGTTGCCGTTCTCCGGTAGGAGGGACGTTCTCCCGACCGCAACCATGCTGTTCCGCGGACTTCTATTGTAGGCCACGTCCGGCACGAGGGAGTTCCTCGGACTGAGCGCCGAGTCTGGCACGAGAGAATGACGCGGACTCAGGGAGATTTCCGGTGTCAGACTGCTACGGGGAGATCGCGCCACGTCAGGCACCAGACTATTGCGCGGACTTCTGTTGGAGTCCGGTATCAGAGAGCCCCGCGGGCTTCTGCAGTAATCGTCAGGTATTAGAGAATTTCGCGAACTGCGATTCGCCTCCGGGATCAAAGAGTTGCGACCGGTGCCGTATTGTTCCAGATCCGGCAGAATCCTGCGACAGACTCCCTGAAAATGAAACGCAAACGCGTTTGGCTTTCGTGTTGTATAACTATTAGAAACAGAAAACAGCACGAACATCAAGGATTGTATATCGCATCGCGATTATTCAAAAGTTATCTTCTGTAAACAATAAATATAAGCTCGTGACACTTTTAAAATATAATAAATTCGATTGAGGTTAATACGAGGCAAATTACAGGACGTTAGTGTAAAAAATTTTTCTCTTTATTGTAAGAATTGATTCATGATTAATTTTATACAAAAGTATTTGTAACGTAATGATTTTAACTTGAATTAAAAAATCAAGTACACGGATGCGCGCGTTAGCGTTCTGTATGTTTTTATAGAAATGATATATATCGCATTTATTTAAATATAAATTAGCCCATTTGCATTTTCACATGCAAATGTATGTAACTCAGTGCTTTACTGTTCAAATTAATTAACTGCAATTTTCTCGAGAATTACTCGGAGAGACCGAGGAAGAAAGACAATGCTAAACACTCGCATTTCCGTGTAATGTATCTCGTTTAACTAACATAGAAGGTACATTTTACTCGTACACGTGAAAGCCCGGCGCAACGAATTTTAATCATTTTAGTGATATATGTGCTAGGCTAATTGATTTAGTTTTCAAAGCGCGTGTGTGCGTCAATCGCCCGGGTTATGAATAACATACGCGATAGCGATTTGTCCGCCGTGAAAATTGCATGACCCCAAAATTTTGCGGACAAACTGATGTGTATAAAATACGTGATACACAAAGTGTATCTGGTTTCAACCGAATATACGCAGCTGCTTGTATACCGATCAAATGCAACATCAAATGCGACTCATATACACACACTTGGGTAATCGAATATTCTGTGACACTGCCTAACTCGGAGTGATTAAAAACATACATATATATATATATATATGTGTGTGTGTGTGTGTGTGTGTGTGTGTAAAAAAATAAAATATTTGCTTCACATTCTAACGATAGGCTAAACGGGATAGTGAAATGTTTTGTTTTTCATCATATTTACATCGCGCAAAGCAAGTGAATTGCTTGAATCCACTCGTGTTCGCGAATATTTAAAAAAATTATTCGTTTAAGCTAAGTTTTATGCATTTTCTCTAGAAAAGCGCGTTTTAAATTAGTTAATTAGTCAGTTTTAATTCGACTACGTGTATATGTCAGAAAATAAAATGAAAAACTGTAAGTGAATCTTTGATGTCCTTGATACTAAGTCGATAATCATAAAAATATCTATAAATTATATAAGGAGCCCAGATAATACATTTGTACATATTTGTTTGAGAGATATATATAAAGAAGATAAATACTAACTTCGTCGGGGGAGTCGCTTTCGGTATCCAGAGCTATATTCGGCACCATGCTACCCCTTGGCGACCGCTGTCTCTCCATCGTTCCGCCGGGGCTGCTTGGTAAAACAATAGGCTTCTCGGTAGCGACGCTTGCACGTCGACCTCGCATCGTCGAAGACGCCCCTGCTGGCTGGCTCGAGTTTGCTACGTTTGGCGACGCTCGTCGGCGTCGCGACGAAGCGCTCCGATGTAACATCACGGTGACATCCTGTCACTCCTGCGACACAGCGCATTTTTCCATCCCATTATTTACCGAATATATTTAATTTTGCCTCTTTTTCTCTCTCTAAAAGATAGTAATATTTTTATTTAATAATTAATATTAATGTAAACAAAATTACATTATTGGGAAAACCAAAATATTTTTTTTTGTTAAACAATAATGTTAATAGAAAAAAAAAAAAAAAAAAAAAAAAAAAAAAAAAAAAAAAAAAAAAAAAAAAAAAAAAAAAAAAAAAAAATAATGTTTTAATATTTATACTAGATTTTAATTTGCGTACACACACGCATAGATTTAAACACAAAAATCGTACTATTTACTTTTCGATATACACATTTCTAGACAAACGATTTTAAAATGCCCGACAAGAATTTTAAAAACATTTACTGTCTTAAGTGTTGCTCAATTAATTTTCAACATAAGACGACCCAGATAAGTGCGCGATAATAGTGTATTAAAAGCTTTCCTTAATTTCATACTGCACAACGTGCATTTTGTAGTGTCAATAAGAGCGTGTCTCTCATAGCACGTAGCTCTTCTACCACGTTGGCTGCGAACATATTATTGATCCGTATAGGTGTAAAAGACCGTCGTGGTAAGAGCAGATTAATTTGCAACTTAAATACGTCGCAGCAAGCACTTCGCGATGCGTGATGTCTCGTGTAGGAGCGGCAACGTAATAATGGAAATATTGCGCAATCTGTTTCCACTGAGGAACAGTTGGTGTGTATTATGCAATTTCAATGAAACGTGTTTATCAGCTTATGTGTGTTATGTTTTTCACACAGAAAGTGAATATAAACTAAAATAATGCCTATAACCGTGATAGATTTATAAAATTGAACATCTCTTTATATCGCGTGTAATTAAAAACACGAAGGTGTATACGGAAAACACAAAAGAGGATCCGAGCGTATCCGGGAAATATGGCCATCGGCAGCACGAATGAATTATCGCAATATCGTTAATTGTTTTGTGTTTGAGCGCGATCGACGAGCGGTGAATAAAACGCGCTCTCGCATTTCATGGGATACGACGTGGGATATTCGATCTGATAAAATCGATAATGGCTTTATTGACGGAGAATAATTCCTTGCTGGGATATAAACGATAAATGATGCGCTCTTTGCCATTTGAAATGCCGCAACAATAAGTCTGTCAATCTGGTTTTTACTTGGCGCGCAAAAATAAAATCGACAAAGATATGTGTATATATATATATGATAAAAATTTTGTTATTTTGCGTGTAATGTCATTCTCTTAGTCGGAATTAAATTTGTATGCAAATGAATCTCAACGGGAAATTTTCACGACAATACAATTTGCAGAATATATTTTCGAAACGAGTCCGCGATATAATGATGACTAAATTACCGAACATTAATGCTAGAAAGTTCAGATATTATTACAGAGATATTATTTCAGATATTATTATGCCTTTTTTACGTTTCATATGCACACATGCACACACACACACACACACAGGTAATATAAGAGTTATAAACGGAATATATATAACACAGATCATTTGAGAAGTAATATTATGCTTCAATAATATTATACGTATTCTCTATGGGAAAATCTCTTTCGAGCGATTTAATAAAGTCACCTAACAAATCGAGCGTGAAATTTCGCGAAAAAATCTCCACTTGGGCGAAAAGAAAGTGGGATATGATAATCAAACACAAACGCGATCTTAAACGCTACGTACGAAAAAGTTTCCGATGCGCAGGAGCGAATTGCCTATTAATTCTCTTCCTCGGCGCGATTTCTTCGAAATCCGACAGGAAATGGAGGAAGTTTCGACAGAAACTTCGCACACAAGTGAAATCTCTCATAACAACCGAACTGCAGTGTCGTGATGTTACGTGTCTGCCTGCACGCTTACCTCCTCTACTTGCGCAAGCAACTTAGTCACCGCGTGCACACATATTCGCGATCCATCCGGACGCCGTAGACACTTTCATGATGTTTCCAAGCGTCTGTGTGCATTTGCGCGGGATAACATTTCTCGTGAAGATATACACTTTCGCGCGAGATTCTCTTTTTCTCTCTCCTTCTCTCTTTCTCTCTGTCGTCGTGTGCGCCAAGTTTTATCGATGAATAGTGTATATCGAGAAAATCTGAGCCGTGGGGATACATATATGTATATATATATAATATCGTAGAATGCACGCGCAACGTGCGCAATGGAAAATTTTCCGAAGGCTTTTTATAATATTCATTCAGCGGTCTCTCGGAACAAACTGTCGACACCATTACGCGATCCCGTAAGCAAGCACGACACGTTTGCGCAACTTACCTCGTCGTTCCGATGGAGCGTTGAAAATATTTCGCTGACATTTAATAGTCGTGACGCGCGCTTGTTATTTTCCCGCCTACGCGAAAGTCTCCCTGCGTTAAGTCACAAGTTTCTCGTCGAGATTCTCACGAGATTATCTGCGTTATCAGCATCGGCGTTATTCTCATCGGTCAATGGGGGAGAGTCTGTGCGATGTTCACCGACGTTGTAAGCCGCGCGCGCGCGCGCGCGCAAGTTTTCATGATAGTCGAGTAATTAACATGCTATTGATACTGATAGAGTAACGCGAGTTCGCTATTAATTAATAACATCCGATAGTGCGCAATATGTTACCTTACAAGTAGCGTACATTTCGCGATTACATGATGTCACGCCCGAATTAATTACTTGGCTTAAATACAGTATTGCTTTAATGGACTGCGGAATGAACAGGCTACCAACTAGCGGTTACAAGTACACAATAACGAAATTAGAGAGCTTAATTGTTTTTGCTGCGCGGTAACAAATAATACGCATACGTATATTCGAGATTAAATTATCTCATAATGTAATGGAAAATGTTGTATTACGTTCCCTTTTGAAATTTTTCAAAGAACGAGAAAGAGGAGTAAACAAGCGAGTAAATAAACTCAATGAGACAAAATAAAAATTGTGCGTTGTAACTTTGAACTCTTTGAAAAAAAAAAAAAAAAAAAAACTTCCTCTCTTCCAACAACGTACATCGGCTTTTTTTTCAGAGGAAAACATCGCGATAATTTTCGAGGAAACATTTTTCGAGTGATGAAAAGAACATTTCCAGAATGTTTTCCTAACGTCAGGAATTCTAGACCGAAACGACAAACCACTGAAAGTTAATTAATCGAGAGAACGAGCAAAAGCGCGCGCGGTCAATTACTCTCGTCCTGATACTTCGACGGATCGACTCGCCGCCGCCGTACCTCTGTCGTACTGTATATGTATCACCGGTCTCCGACCAACTCCGGCAAGTCCGTTACGGTCATTTAGCACAGAACCATATATATATATATATTTTTTATATAGTTGTAAATCACCCATGACGTGTGGGTACTGCGCGGCCGGTCTAAATTACGCGGCAAAGATTAATTTTCGCGGGAAAGGTCGCAAAAGGAACGATCTCTGCCGCGCGCGTCCATTAACGCCCTAATCTCGCTGAATGTTATAGAAGACGAGCGAGCTTTACCTCGTCATCTGCCGCCGTGTCTGAAGAGACGTATGAATTATTGGGTGAACAAGGAACGGCATTAATGAAGATGGAAGGCGGCTTGTAACAGCGCGAGTGTTCCTCTGAATTTTCCTTCTTTACTCCCCCGTCCTTGTTCTCTCTCTGTCTCTTTCTCTCCTTTCTATGTACTTCTCTTCCGAAACCTGAGCGCGGTTCTTAAGCTATTGAATACTTAAAATATCGAGCGCGACAATTAGACCCCAGAGTGAGATGCATTCAACGTGAAAGAGTTCTTGTATCGTGCGAGAAGGTTTAAGAGAATACGAAAGCTTTAATCGCAAAAAATTCAAATTGCGATATTTCTGTGCGTCAAGATTTCCTTCTATCCGTTAAAATTTCGAATTGCGAATAGACCGCGCCGATAATATCGCGAAGATTGTTGACGGTCTTGTCATTGTCTCAAGAATGATTAAACACACACTTCTCCGAGCACATCTCGAACGTACTTGTGTCAATTAATTTTCCCGACAATATTAATTACGGCCGTGCATGACACAAGTTTTATCGATCAAACAGTGGCACGCAACGAAGATTGACGAAGAATAAAAAAAAAGCAGGGCATAGTTTCTTAAAATAAAGTACACTCTTATGATACTTAAAATATCAAGCTAATACTTAATAGAATATTATTTTTGGGACGCGCAATTAATTGAAAAATTATTCCCCGGCAGATTGTTCGGTTTTTGATCGTCACGCAATTTATCAATCACGTTTAGTCCGCAATCCGATATCAGCTTTTGAATAAGAGCAACGTAATTAATCATTCGCATTACCACACACGCTATTAATTCTTCATAACGCCTAAATAAAATATGAAAACGTTCATCGCGGTTTGATTGACGCCGCGTATATAATCGCGCGAAAATTTAATTAACGGCTGACTGTTTGCTGTGCGCAATCAAGACGAACGATCTCGCTGACGTAATAATAATCGTCGACTCTCCCAGAAAGTAACAGGCCGGAATCATTATTATACGATCGTTTCCGACACGCTTGCAACATCTCTTCCGGGGAGGGGGGGAGACGCACCTTTCTTTCTCTTATCAACTTTCCCCAGCATCCAAAGAAAAACCATTTGTCTTCCGGACGGGAAAGAAGAAGACCTTGGCAAATGAAACAGCGGGCTTAACGGCGCGGCGGAATTCACGCCAATCCCGCGAAGTGCGATGCCGTGTATGCGCGCGCGACTGCGATTCGTTTCAATTTTTATCGCTCGCAAAATTATTCCGAAGACCCCGTCGTATCTCGCAGGGAGAGGCACACGAGAATAAATGGATTCCTGACACGGAGGATAAACGAGAAACACGTGGCATGGAATAATGGGCGAGAGAGGAGAGAGAAGGCCGCGGTCGTTAGAAGCAGAGAAGTCGCAAAATTACATCCGAGCTCACGTGAATGATGATTCTCGATACAATTCATACTTTCGTTTCGAGCAAAGCCGATTACCGTCGTTGATTTGCTTCGAGAATACTTAAAGCTGCTTATCTTGAAGTTTTATCGAACAATTTGTCTTCGAAGTATATTGAAACTTGTAAGGAATAATGACGCACACAAACGACAAATGTGTTAATGAAGAAATTAAAAAAAACATTCGATATTATCATTCGAGAAATGACGACGTACAAAAATGACAAATGCGTTAATAAAACGGTAAAAAAAAAAACATTTGATATTATCATTTCCATATACTGAAAGAGAGAGAGACAATCTCGTTTGTATCTTATACCGGCAATGTGATTTTTTGCGAAGAGATACAAAAAATGAGCAAAACAAAACTAGGTATGTGTACACGAGAGAGAACGCGGGAAAATGAAAGAGGGGAAAATAAGCGCGTGACGATTTACTTTGTTAAAAAAAAATTTTTTATTTTTACGTACGTCATAAGTGGCATTTTGTGCGGGGAACAAAAAACGTTTCCAGAAGAACGGTTCAGCGTAAAGACGAGCGTAAATTTTCTGGGAAATTTTATAAAATGAAGAAGTACATACATGTGGGATATATAATGATTTCTCGTTGGATAAATCTCGCCGTACGTAGTGCGCATATTAATGAATACGCAAAAGACGTATTGTCCTAGATTTTTTTATACCATTGTGCAACGCTTTTCCATCTGCAACATTTTCCTAACCGAAGAAAAAGTACTTTGATATATAAAGTCGCAAATTACAATATAAAAAAATCACTCTGTATTATTTTTCTTTTTCTCTTCCACTCTCTGTGTCTTCAGAATTTCTAATAATACGCACGCGCAGTAATTAATTTACAGGGAGTAGACACAGAGAGGTACCGTGTGTGGTAGAAAGATTTTGCTATCGCGCGCTTCGTGCAATTGAGTTCCTTTGCGCAGCGCTCGCGGTATTTCGTGTCGAAAGTAACGTGTCGCTGTCGACACGTGATATTCCTGCCGGACGAATGATCGTCGTTCTTTTGATAAAGAGGATTAGAATTTTACATTGCAGTTTCCCCATAAAGATCCGGTAACAATCCGGGTTTAACGCGGAACAAATACGTTTTCCTGGTTTTCGGATTTGAAAACACGTTGTCATTTTTTTATACCAATTTTATTCGTGGACATTTCCGGTTTACTTCATCGGGAGATTGAAGAGCAGCCTTATATTTTCTTTTGTAATAGAAGAAATTCTTACAACACACACCGCGAGAGCATCAAATGTCAAATACGTTTTATTTGTATGCGTAAGAAAAATGAGCGTCAAAAAACCGCGCAGAGATATGTTTTTGCGCGCAAAATCCGCAATACTTATATTCTCCGGAACAATGGCAGTCACATTTTTCCTTTGTCGCGCGCGTTGTGTTTGCGGGAGCATCGTAATGAGCCCGCGAAAAGGAATGTAACTTCTGCCCCAAATCGTCGTTCGTATCTAACGAGCGAGTCGGACAAAGTAGCGTCTCATTACACGGACTTTCTTTCTTTCTGTTACTACTACGCGAACGAAATGAGAATTCAACGCACGAAAGTAGCGGAGAAAAAGTCAAAAGATCCGCGTTAAAAGCCTGGTAATCGCCGGAATAGATGAATTAAACGTTGCCGCTTCGAAAACAAAATCTCTTCCAACGTCAATTTGATTGCTTCGAAGTGTTGAACTCCACAAAGCCGCAGAGTGCGTACCTGTGTCGAACAGTGGGAAAGAGAAAAAAAACTCTGTCATCTCTAAAACTTGACGTCAACTTTTTGTTGGCGCGCGATACTTTGACGTTTTCGAAATAGAAATGAAATTGTCGAGAGAACAACTGCGAGATAAACAAAATAGAGAAATAGCGCGCGAAAATACACTCTTCGTAGAAAACTCGGGTAATTCTCTGTAGTGGAAATTGTTGCGCAAGGAAAACTGTAACAACTAATAATTATGCTAATGTGACTGCTGCACTGCTGCTTCTTAGTAATAGTCTCGATACTCGTGTGTACTATTGCAAATAAGTACTACGCGTCTTAAGGTTTTATCAACTGATAATGTACGTTCAACATTTACGCCAAAATCTACGGCGAATAAAAATTAATTAATTAAAACACTCACTTAAAATTTCTATATATCCTTTCAAAAAAAACAAAAATGCCATCAAAAAAATATTGATACCTATAAAATATCTAGGGCGTGAGTTTTCCTATGGCTCGCGTTATGAAAGCACTCAGTAAAGAGAAATTGGAGCATTCTTCGAAATCTGATTAATGAAAAAACTTTATCAATCTCTGGCTCAAAAAAAAAAAAAAAAAAAGTTTCCTCCATTACGACGAGAAAAATTAAATTCTCAGCGATTGAGTGAGCGAGCGTAAAGGTAAGAGAGGCGATTGCCGAGTTCATCGAGGACAGAATATCAAGCACAAAGTAACCACTTATACGTATAGCTGAGGAAACAACGCGCCCTTTTCACGATTGATTCTTCCAGGAAAGAGACCGTTTCGTTCGCGAACTCGGAAAGAAGAACAAACGAGTCGAGACCGGAAATCCACCTTCGTTTTCTTCCATCCGAGAGTGTCCGCGTTTATTTGTTTCTGTCTCTTTAGAATCGCATCGTCGATTACTCTTTAGTAGCTCTTATCTGAAAGCCGGGAACGATAATCCATCAGTGTCGCCGGGATCTCGCGGCTGCCGATTCGCTTTTAGGAAAGGACTAACGTCTTTAGGAACGAGAATGCCGTTCGAGCTGCTGCATGTCAACTGCATCTTCTCTCCTCCCTTGTGGCAATGACGTTATATCCGGAAAATGGCGCGGCATAATTAAATAGACGAGATACAGACAGCTGAGGCAAGTCAAGGCAAGATGTTGGCAAACACGATTATGTTGATGGTATTCAGATTAAATGGATAATGTAATGGCATTAACACACCGGTCTGTCCCCGCTGCAAGTTGTATCACGATCATGTTTATATAATGTGCAGATTTTGATGCCGGTTCCCGACTCGCGAGATTACAATATGGATGACAAATTATTCGCGGTCGTCGTCCGGAAACGGATAATCGTAAATTGTGACAATGGGGCGAGCGATGATGAACGATGGAGACACAATACAGAGAATACCTACGCGGTGGTACGATGCAATGAATATATTGTGTCAAACATGAAATGTACGCGGTATATGAATAAGAATTTTACTTCAATAAGCGGACGAATTCTGATTTCGACCGAATACGCGTTGATTCGGAATCGAAAATACGACGGAAAGCTCGCGATAAATTAGACTTACGTTTATTCATCCAATCGAAAGCTTTTTGTTTCTTTCTTTCCCGAGACTTTTGTGACGCGGCAGAAATTCTCCAACGGAAGTTCTCGAATGAATAAGAAGGCTCTTGAGTTTACGATATTCGCGATATTGCGGATTCCCGCGCCCGCTATCTTTGTCGTCATTCGTTCTGTCCAAATACATAACAATTTTTGAGATAATTTGTATCTTCCTTTGTTTCTTTCCTTCGCATCGTGTAAAATAAGCTGGTGTCAACCGGATCGATAGTCGCCTTTCTACAGTGTTTTATTTTATCGTTTTAACACTTTTCTGGAATCGGCAATTAAAAAAAAAAAAAAAGAAACTCGATATATATCGATGTGAGATATATATATCGATATGCGATATTTGATGTTTGCACAGAAAAATCTTATTCCTGCTCAAAACGCTACTTAGTAGAGTACTACGTACTATTGAATAAAATTGAATAATGTTCTCTCTTTTTTCGCGCGATTTCTCTTATGTATTAGATCACACTATAAAGAATAATGACAAGAAGTTTGCGAGAGTACGAGTAATATAATAACCATAAGTTTTCCAAATGACAGAAACAATTTTTTTTTTTTTTATCTCGATTCAACGTACGTTCGCGGATAAAATTCAATCAAAAATAAAAAGGTATCGAGAGAAGCGCGAGGATGCACGACACCGTGCATGAAAAAATGCGAATAAACGGCTCGGCGCAGCGTGTGAGGAATTTTAATAGGAAAACGTGAAAACGCACTTCCCCCATCCGTCTCGCGCAGTCCGAAGTTACGATGCAACTTTCGATTGGATCCTCAATTAATGAGTCGTTGCCGGCGCGTGTCAGCGAGCGTTGTAACCAGTTAGCAATTAATTACTTCTCGTTCGAGCTGGCAAATGGGGGGAACGGTTGTTTTGCCGCGCAGAGAGAAGCACATATTCGCGCGAGCACTTCGTTAACGACAATAATTAATCGATCAGCGGACGCGATTGTTAATTGACGATCTCAACATTTAACTGAGTATACTTTCGTATGTGTGTGTCGCATTGCAGCGACTGTCGCATTGGTTCATCCATGCTTAATGCGCGAAACGGAATTTCTGCGAGATCGGTGTGTCTCGACGAGAGAGAAATCGCGAGAGAAAAACATTCTATCAAACACGACTCTCCTCGACGATCGCGTCAAGGTGGATTTTTCGTTGGATTTTCACGACACGAGCTCGCACGTTTCCGCGACGAAAGCGTATCTTTATTTTTCGTCGCGATTTCTTCTCGTCGATCTTTTTCTTTTCTCTTGCAACGCGCGCGACATTACGAGAAATATGATCTTGGCGAGAGAAATTACACAGTCGACTTTATTCTTACTTTGAACGAGTAACATGGTTATGAAACTCGACGCACAACAACAACAACAACAACAAAACCCTTCAGAGTAATCTTTCGCGTTGTCAGGTGTCGGAACTCCCCGCACAATGATTAATCAAAGTTAAGTGAGTCAAAAACTCTTATTAATTATTCGAGGAGTCTATTATCTCCCGCTGAAAATAGTTAATTAAGACGCGGCAAATAATTTTGTTGTGTGAAAAAAATAACGCCTGTTCAGCGTTAATGCGACCGCGTCGGTTTAATTATCGAGCTCCACTACTGCGCGGAAGAGAAAAAGAGAGACTTGGTTCCGCGCGCGAACTCGACGATACAACGTCGCGCAAAGAATTCTTAAATTTGATTCTTCTTACGTCGCGAGCAGCACCAAGAGAGAGAGAGAGAGAAAGAACGCGTTTAGAGTTACGTGGTATTTTAAAACGGAACAACTATGTGTGCGACAAAAAAAAAAAAAGAACATCTTTATACACCGTTGAAGAATATCTTCGTACACCGAGTTCTTTTGCGCGCAATGCGGTCGTGCGAAAATTAAATCCGAACGAGTGCGTTATCGCGAAAAAGAACAACGTTGTATTTCACGCAAATGCAAAATTAGTCGACGCTTTTTTTCACACACATGTTTCTCTTTACCGGTGTGAAAAAAAAAAAAACAATAAACAATAAAGTATCTCGAATGTATGCCGGAAGGATTAAATACACATCGGTCTAGATAAATCACGAGAGCTCATCGGCGATATACGCGATTTATTTGCATACGCGTATCGCGAAAATAACGATCGGTTAAATGCAACTCGTGTTGATTTACGTGCCTGCACTCCTATCCCTTCGGATGTAAAAGGGGTTCGCAGCATCCCGCGCGTGTACATGTATCGTGTCTCTTTGCTCGTCCTCGCCGGTCGACAAGTGCCGTAGCTTAATTTCGCCGTTTCCACCCGAGAGATCCGCATGATCCAACAAAACCCGGTGTACGACTTCAAACAACGTAAGCTCGGGGATCGATATGGAGCTACGAAAATAGAACTTAACGTGAGGAGAGAAAGAGAGTAAGAGAAAGAGAGAGAGAGAGAGATCGCATTGGCGATGTGCAAGATGCGACCGTAATAAAGTCCTACTGGAAACGTATAATTTCTCTCTCTCTCTCTCTTTCTCTTGTCCCGACGCGTTCCCCAGTGACTGCGAAACTATTTTACGGGCTGCCGAGAAACGTAAACGTCCGCATTATAAGAATGACGCGCGTTGTTATGACGCGGACGAGAGCTACGGAAAATCGGAGAGTATTTCCACGAGAGGTTTGTACATAAACGTAATCTACAATCTTTGGAAACAACGACCGCTTGAACAGCAAAAAAAAAAAAAAAAAGAGGATACGTAAAGATGAACGACGTAACCGTCGGTTCAATGACGGCATTCGCCGATCGATCGCAGCGAAAATAGAGCGCGAAAATTGATCGACTCATTCTTTTGACATCGCATTTCATATTCGCAAATCCCGCGCGATGCAGAGTGGCGGTCAATTAATTAAGTTTGCAATCAAGTCCGGTATACGTGTTTACACACAGTTTCTAAGAATATAACTTTGCTAGTTTCGCGTTACATAATCGCGCTTCGCGAAGTCGAGAAAAGATGACGTCTTCCTATTTTTGTTTCTTTCTGTCGCGAGCAGAGTTTGTTACGCAAATATATTGAAAAGACGTGCGTGCGTTCTTCTGCAAAAGAGTAACACGAGGAGAAGGGGGAGAAAGAAGATAAACGATCGGAGGAAGAATAGAAATAAGATAAATCCGCGATTTTCTCTCGCGCTTCGATATTTTGTTCTCATGTTTTTCGATTCGACTTCCGGTCAGTATGCGCACAAACAACTCCCGGGAATTGCTTCCCTGTCATCCCCGTTTGCAAAATTTTATGGTAAATCTCGAAGCGTCGAATAATGCATAAAGGTCGCGCGCGTTCTTATATACAAACGAATTCTCTCTTTCTCTCTCTCTCTCTCTCTCTCTCTTTCTCTACTGAGTTCGTGCTGCTTTTGGTGAATATTAAAATGCGCATACTCTCTTATCCGAGAATTGTTCGAAATTTTGTCAGAGGGAATATTTGCGCGAGAGAAAGGGGGGAGGAGAAAGATAGAGAGGACGTCACTTGTCTTCAAAGATCTTGTCGCGCGCGAAATAAGAGACAAGATAAGAGATTAATATCGCAAGAGGGGGTTTCTCGTTCTCTCGGGACGAGAGAAACGGCTTGCTTCCGGCAAGCATTGTTGCGCGAAACACAGAGAAGACGTAATGCGGCATACGGACGTACATACCTAAGACTCTGTCGGCATTATAAACATGTCAGAAGAGCTGAATGCTAATGCACAGGATCCCGGGTTTCGTCTCTCTTCTTTTACATAAACAAAGTCGGAAAAACGTAAAAATTGCCTCGAGTTCTTTTTTTATTTTTTCTCGGAATATCGCGACGAATGAATTGGACGTCCGACGAGTCATATCGCGCGATGTATTTTTAGAAAAATCTTATGATAAAATCATTCTTTGTAACCTTTATTGTCGAGCGTCTGTCTGACTATTTTTGCATTTTTACTGTAAATGCAAAAAGAAAAATATTCGGGAATAAATTTATTTTTGCGCTCGTCTCTCTCTCTCTCTCTCTCTCTCTCTCTCTCTCTCTCTCTCTCTTATTCGAGTTGTAAATTTCCGCCGCAGATTTTCGGCGACAAAATCACCGATTGCCGCTCACGTTTTCGATTCTTGTTACCGTCGTATCAGAACGCGCTAACGACTCCGGAATACAAAACCGAGTATCTAACAGAATATTCAACTTGTTGACCCACTTGAGAGACTTGCTCGTGCCGTCGTAGTAGTTTCGCGCTCCCTCATTTGACACACTCCCGTCCGTTCTCTCGATCACGTTTCTTCATTCTAATGACCGGGATCGAAATTTCACACCGTGTGCATTGACAACGTGTGAACGGATCCTTCCGTTTTCTCAAGACTCGGAGAGAAATGCCTGAGACCTCTGTTCCCAACGAGATTGCGCCTTCGCGAAAAGCGATCAACGGTCTTTGTGTGCACAAACTTCGTCGGGAAAAAGCGAGAAAAACGATTTGCGAGAAATATGCATAAAATTCCGAGTAGCAAACTTCTTCCCGAAGTTTCCTCGCTTATATATTTCCCGCTTAAATCTAAACTTTCGAGCTCAAAAGTTCTCGCTGCTGACAGTTCGGAAATTAAGACAATCAGCAACTCTCTTCTTCTTGTTCTTTTGCATTCGACAGTATTTTCGCGCGATGTAGCGCGATTATGAATTTCCAAAAAATGTTGATATAAATACGAGAGAGCGTTTAAAATAAAATAAACCGAGATGCGATATGAGATAAATTCTGATAAATGGTACGGGAATAAAATTTTCCACTTGCGAAATTTAATTCGCCGAAAGAATTTCGGATTATCAATCATTCGGGTCGCAAACTGTTGCTGCCGTCTTGACACTTTCATCGAGAAGAGAGCAATTTCAAGTTGCAAAAAATATTAACTAATGAGAGGATAGACGTATACGTAAAGGATAGAAAAAACACATATATCATCAAACTGACGGGAAACCGACTTTCAACCATGATTGCAAAAACTCACTCCCCCTTTCTTCCTCCCCCCGAGACCGAAGGAGCATTCGTGTCTTCGGGAGGAAACCTTCCGTGCGGTTACGTTACATAAGAAATTGCGCAGTCACGTCGTAAACTCGAACAGGAGGAAAACGAGAACTCACCTCAGCATGACGGAAGCTTCGCGCTCGCGTTCACACGCGACCCTCTACCGATCCGGTGTCGTTTTCCTTTGTCGTCGTCATAAGTCCGCGGGGTCGAATTTCCCGCGATGGATGCGGAGAAGTTAATTAAACGCCGGAGGTAAGGGGAAAAAGCTCACGAGATGCGATCACAATGCATTCACCCGCGTTCATCAAGGACTTGATCCCTTTTTTTTTTTTTTTTTTTTTTAATAAATCGGCGCGCGACGATCCTCCGAGGGATTGTGTGTTTCTCGTTACCGTCTCGTGCACGAGAATGAAAGGTGCGCGCGGGACGATGTTGTGTGCCTCGCTCTGCGAAGGGCCAGCGAGCCGGCGCAACTTACCCCACTCGCGGCTCGGAGCTGACTGAACGCACCCCCTGAGCGAGAAGGTGCGGGCGGAGGACATCCGACGCGGATCGGCGCAGATCGACGTCGACACACGAGACCACGACCTGTCGTAGAGGATACGGACAGGGTGCTCTTATCGCCGTCGATGCCTCTCCCTTATCCCGATGACGTCGGCGTCGGAAGGGCAGGAGACACTTATCGGAATCTTAAATCACGATTTGTGCGCCATAAATTTGAGCGGCGTTCAAGATAGATGATACTCGCATTATTCGAAAATTTTTCGACAGAGTTGAAATTTTTCTCGCAAACATAGGCTTTGAATAAAATCTGAATAATGTTTATTTAACGTCGGCAAACAAAAATGTTGAGATTTGCTGACTCGAGTTTTTTTTGTTTTTTTTTTTTTTTTTTTTTTTTTTTACCTAGGTGGAATAATATAAACATCGTTGTAGATTTCAGTTTCGAAAAAAAGATGAATATTATCTCGTATTTCTGTATCGCTTGAACAGAAATTACATTTGACTTGCGACGAGCTGTTACGGTATTCTTTGTAGAACTCATTAAAACTATAGTGCCACGCAATTACTTCTTTTTTATTTTTTTATTGCAATTAGTAAAGAATGTGCAATGTTAAAATACTCTCTCGACGACGTCGCAAAAAAAATCAGTTACAAAGTTATATCAGTTACCAAGTGTATTGCGTTATCGGCGACATGCAAATTTCTCGTTTTTGCATGAATAAGAAGTAGTCGCTTTTAGCTGTAGCTTTTTGTAATCGTCACAAACGAACGAAGGAATGTGGTAGAACGTTTGCGCGGCAAGTGAAAACGAGTAGTAACAGTACGTTACGATCGCATTACACGCAGAGTAGTAATTGTCTTGGCGCTCTGGACACACGTTGCGTGATTTCAGAAATTTCATATTTTGTGGTGTTCTCCGCAGTGAGAGATAGAGAGAGATAGATAGAGAAAGAGAGAGAGAGAGTTAGCATTTGAACTTTGCGTTTCTCGTTGACTTAACCGAATTTGTTACATTTGGCACAGGTTTAAAAGGCATAAATTAAAAGCTTTCCCGAAGCTTCGTAATGCTCCAAACGCACAGGCGTTTTTCCGATTTTAGCCGAAGGAATTATTTATTTTCCGCGCGCATATTTGCGCGGCTCGGAACTGAAATTTTACGTCCTTGGCACGGAGAAGTCGCGTTCCTCGCGCGTTTGTACTCTTGCCAAAAATTTGATCCGAACGAAAAAGTGTTGAAATGTTTTATCATCCACGAAAAATTTTATGCGCGAGATCGCGCGTGATTTTAATCATCAATTTCGCGCTAATTCTCTATTGTATTGGCTCGTGAGCGGGAATATCGAGAAACTCGAATTCACTTTCAATCGGATTTATCGGATTTTTGTCGCTGTGTTACGTGATTCGCATGTAAAACACAATTTCGCGCGCGCCTCTCTCTCTCTCCGGTTTATATACGAGTTATTAAACATTTTTCATGTGTTTCCCGGCGCGTGCTCGCGGAAGTGGAGGAAACGTAACGAGCTGCTGGACGGGCGAAAATAACGTCACAAATAAATTCTCTTACGTTGCATAAGCTGTTCTCTCCCGCGCGGCATCCCGTCCGCGAAACAACCGAATAGTCGCGCCGGCGGCATCGGGACGGTTTATACGCGCGCGAGAAAATATATACGCGCTGTCCGAATTTTCACGCAGGCCGGATTCAATCTCATTACGTCGCGTTCCGCCGCGCTTCTCGCAACGGTATATCACGCAGTCTTTTATATACGACCGCTAGCGTAGCAGCGTTGTGATTGCGCGTCCGTGCTCCACCGGAGGGCGTTCTTTGTGCATTCGCATCTTTTTCCACAGACTGTGCAGTCTGTCTCGGCGAGAGAAAAATTTTTTTCGCTCCCAGTCGCCGAGCGTATTTTTTGGACCGTGTGTAGCTTTCACATAAATTCCTCGAGACGTTTCCGCGAGACGTGCGCGTCATATCTTTTTTGACAACTTTTACACGTGCGAATTTGACATATTTTAAATAAATCGGAATTGAGAACGGATTTCTCGGGGCGGGTTTTTCTCGCGGTTTCCGAATTTATATATTACAGTTTCCACACACACACAATGCACGGATGTTTCCTATTGTTGAAAAAGCTCTATTCGAAGCCTGTCTCTCTCTCTCTTTCTCTTTTCTCTGTATTGAAACGCATAGAGATACGCATTTAACATATGTGCCGTACGTACATACGGTGCGTAGTTGGGTGTGTGTATTTCGATGATAATATCTGGAAATTTCGCGCGTTTTGAATTTACCCGATGCGCCAGCGACAGAGGCGGTACGTGATTTGACATGAACGCCCGGTATTCATCACTTTATGGATGAGCGCAACGAGCGCGAAACAATACGAACAGATTGTGACGCCTGATGAATGCGATTCTTTCGACATTACGAGAAAACATACACGCGGCTCTCGCGCGGTTTTATTTCATCGACTCGCGCAGTGGAGCGATGGCGCAATAGCGTTAAACCCGGGACTCGTGATGGGGGTATAGTGTTTCTCACGTGTCTTGTGTCGCGCGCGACCCGATCAAAGGGACGAATTTATGGCGGACGTGAAAACGCTTAATATCCGAGCATTCGAGGAACTTCCCTTCTGTGTATTCCCAAAAGACAAAGCCGGGTCGAAGCAGTCAATTTGTTCTCCGAGTTGAGAGATTAATAGAGACGCGATACACAGAGAAGGGTTGCTCTTTCAGTTCCGTTCTTTTCAGACGGAGAACGTGAAAAGAGCGCTCCGCTTTTACGGGATGACCTGTAACATTCCTCTTGTGCACCAGACGATCGTGCGCTTCCATAATGAAAGACAATTTAAAAAATATCAAGAAAGGTAAAAGACATGAGATATACAATATGTATATATATATATATATATATATATATATATATATACAAGTTTGAAATATCTGCGAAGTATCTTCGATGTTTCAAAGAGAGGAATATAGACGGACAAGTGCTTTAATAAGAAAGTAGCAGAAGTTACAGGTACGAGAATACAGAAAATAACTCTACCGGAGATATAAATTTTCTCTCCGCCGCCCTCTGGCGTTATAATTAGATGATTCTCTTCAAACTCATCACTCCCTCGCTCGAAGATTTAATTAGCGCGCGAAGACACTGATTTTTAATGCTTACGCAATAATAATAACACCCGTTCTCTTATCACTCCGCGTTTATTATATTCCCTCCCTTGGAGAAGAACACAATGTGATTTTTTTCAAAGAAGATGCACGCCTACGGGCATCGTCGCGGTTTTCCCGCTTCTTCAGTCCCGTCTATATTCATCGCCGAGATTAACCTTCAGACGGGACGTGCGCGACCCACTATGCGGCGGCAAGACGCGACGCTCTGACGACGGGACGGATCTCCGTCTAAAAACTACCCCTTCGTCTTCCCAGCGTTATCTGCGTTTCAGCGATATAGGTTAAAGTGCATCATTTCCCCTGCCGATGTAAGCGGCACTCCTCGACGAGCGCGGTCGATTCCCCGACCTTTCGTCGTTAATGCGTCGCCGCCGATACGACCGCGCACGATTACACGCGTAGTAAAGCCTACGTCATTTTTCACGGAGACGAGGGTCACAAAATCTCATACTTAAAATGTGAAATCAGATATATAGAACACTTAAACGTTCTCGCACGTTGGAAAAAAAAATATATATATAACTTTAGTGTTAGGGGCGAAGAAAACTTTTTTTTCTCGCGAAGGGAGGAGACAAATTTTATTTTCGAACTCGCTTGATGCTCGATGTCCGATAAAAGAATCGATCACGGATCCTGACTCTTCGATCGAACGACCGATCTCCAACAACCTGGTATGTCTCTTTGGATATACGTATGGTTCAATTACGCGATGGCTGACCAGGTGACACGATCGAAACTTGGGGTTCACCCAGATCATTATCCCAGATTAAGGTCGCTCGAGTGAATCCATACTTAACGGCGCATTCCTGCTGGAATTAGCTGGTATATATTGGATCGCACCCGGAAGACGCGCAGGTAATGAAATTCGCGGCCTCTCTCCTATACGTGACGCTAATCAACAACGACTTAATAAATGTTGATTAATGCTAAACGAATGATTTTTCTCGCAGAACGTTGCGGAAACCGAGAGCTAAGAGCTACTACCTACTTATATGTTTGTATATTTCGTTTCTGATCTGAGAAATCGAAAGTTTTGATCTGGACTTTCAAGGATGCAATATTGACCAAAATTTATGAAGTTTATTTTACACTCGACAGATATTTTCGCACTTTAAATTCAAAAATTTTTCAGCACTGACATCTTCGTGAAAACAACATAGATTTTCACTTTGTGTGAACTGCGCGTGCGTTTGACAAATTAATATTTCCGATATATGTCGTACATTTGCAAATAACATCACGTTCGCAATCGCATTTACGTGAAATATTTAAGAGGGATATATATATGAACACACAGAGATCGCAAAATGAAATTTGCATTTCTGTCAAAATCACGGCTTGAATAACACATATATGTAGATGTGTGTGTTAAAATTAATGACAATTTTATTCACTTAATGTTTTTTTTTTAATTTTTAACGTTTTTCCTAAAATTAAAAACTAGTTTCGTATTTTCAGCTCCTCGCCTATTCCATCGCGACGTTATTTGGTTACATTTATAATATTGTCATTAAAGTCAACATTTCTATTGTACAACGCCTGGTAATTATTCATTAGAATGTTGATTTTCAAACATGATTATTCACAATCCACTCTCGCATGAATATTTCACCTAGTATTTTACACGTGTCGCGGCACGATATGTGTTCGTGCACGTTGACGAATCAACCAGCGGGACTTATTCAGGCCATGCAAACAGTCTGACTTACGTGCGTCTTTACTATCTGCGCGCGGGTGACCCGATCTCGTTAAATGCCGCCTAATGATTGCCTGACTCTGTGCTAATTGGAGGCGCCCACCAGCTTCATGAACTTTAATCGGAGCGCGTAGGGGTAACAAGTTTATCTTCGATTATCTTGCAAAAGTGAGAAAGAGAGAGAAAAAGAAAGAGAATTTCTCATGAGTGATAAATCTATGTTCGCTCATGAAGCGCGGAAGTGAATACAATGACAATTTTAAAGAATACAGCGATTCCCATTTTTTAATTCGCCATCGTTACGTTCCACGAGAAGCGCTTGAATCAGAAATATATATAGTCAAGATCGCTTCATTTATTTATTGCGTTGGCAGACAGCCCGAGCTGTCGCAGATGTAGATAACGATATAAGAAAAAAAAAAACACGGCATATTATAATTTCTCTTCGGCGCGCGCTGAAAAGTTCACTCGATCATAGTGTAGAAGTAGAATATCATCGTTTTCGGCAGTCATTCGCGACTTCGTAATTGAATTTCTGAGAAGGACTTTTTCCGATCGGTCTCGATTGCTACGTTCGAAGTTTCTTTCGTGGCTGGCATTTCAGCGTCTTCTGAGAATTAGAGTAAAGAGAACGTATCTGCTTCGAGGAAAAGAAGCTAAACTGCAAGCGACTCTCGACGCACTCTCTGTCGCGAGTGCAACACATCCGTAATTATATTAAATTAGAAATACCGCTCGCGCGTTAAAATGCTCAAAAAATCTTAGAAAATGTCTCAGAACGCTGCAGAGTGCACAGTTCACTAAAGCCGCATAATTTATGTGCGATGTATCTCGCGTTGCGAGTGACGATGTTCAAAGGAAGGTTGTACCGAGAGACACGGTCCCAAGTGCACACGTTGTAGGCGCCCAACTAATCTTCCGAGTAAAACGTAACCTAATAACATTTGCAACTTCGCTGCACTTCAAATCGATCGGAATCTTCGTCTCAGGTTATTCCCTGGTTTAATCTTGTCTCGCTTTTATACGAATAAAATATGAAATAAATTAATACTTGAACCATAATCGCACGGACGCGGAAAATATCATATCTCGTATATAACTCTTGAAAACGAAGTGTATCATCCGTTCCATCGATGCGACTATAACGACGCGTGTTCGAGATCAATCTTCCTCTCATTCTCTCATTCATTCTTTCGTTCTCGTAATTTTTATTTTTTTCTAATTAATTTTTGTTCCGAGCAATTGAAAGCTCTCACGCGCGCGTCCGTCAATTGTATCAGACAACATCAACGACGTCAGCAAGAAGCGTGGGTGGCAATTCTCTTCAAGAAGCAATAGCTTATATGTACATCAACGAAACCGATCCCTCGCGACTACTAAATATAAATGAGCGCCTAATTTAGAAGCTAGACTTCTATTTTTAGGGTTTCAGTGTCTGTATCGCTCAAGTACTTTTCCATGTTTCACATTAGTCTCATCAATTACTCGAGGACGTGTTTCGTCGAAAGCGCTCGAGGAAAGTTACTTTTTTCTTTATTCGAAGGTCACGCGACACCGGCCGAAAAGAATAAACGACTTCTCTTTCTGTCAAATCGATCAAGTCGTTTAAACCTTCTCTTATACTTTTCACCGCCGTCACTTTAATTCGAGCCGCGCGATACTCTTCGTCAGATTACATTCGAGTCTCTTTTAAAATTCGAATTACCATAGATATTGCTAACGTTTAAATGCGACCTATCGTTACCTGGGAGTCAAGAAAGAGATTTATCTTCTTTCCCTTTTCTCTCTCTCTCTCTCTCTCTCTCTCTCTCTCTCTCTTGCGGTAAATACAAGAGAGTAATTTCGATCGTCCACATTTTGACACGGATTTGATTAAAGAAAATTCTTTTTCTTTTGCCGCGTTTCTCTTTCGTTCGTTTGAACCTCTTCTCGCGTGTCCAAAAATATTCCGAACGCCCACATTTCCCGGACTTGATAAACGGTAACGCAAAATATTTTCAAACTTTTATAATGAAGAAAAAGATCTTTCTTTTTTTTTTGTTACAGCGCAAAACTTGAACCTATAACTCTCGCGAAAGTCTATTAATTTTCTCCTCGTCCGGGGTGATGAGACGGCAACGCAACTGTCTCGCGTTGAAAGTTTGATTCTGATGATGCGCACAGACGCGAGATTAAATTTGATACAAACCACGCAACGAAAGAGAGAGAGAGAGGGAGAGAGAGAGGAGAGGGAGGAGGAAAAACACGGAAATGTGGAAATACGCGAGTAAGCGCAAAAATACGCGGTGAAAAACATCATCGCGACGTTCCGCACGAGAATTCTCCAAATTCCGCTTCGTCGAAATTGCTTCTTCCGTGGAGAAATGATCGTTCAACGTCTGTTTCCAAGAAAACGATCCGATCACGTTCCGTACGGAAGGCGCCCCTCGTCGCTACGTACATACACGAAGACACGCGAACCCCCTTTGCGTGCCGCGTCGCGCCGGGCAGAAAATTGATGGCGCCACTACGTGCAAAAAGCACTCACATGTCTTTAGTATAGAAAACACCGCGTGTACATTGTACGGCATGAGATAACACGAGGGTATCGAGTTCGGATAAACCTAACAAAAAATAAATATGTTAACATTACGCCTTCGTTCTCCCGTCGATATTTATTAGAGTCGATTTCCCTCACTCATATATTTTATATCGACTTCAATGCGAAAATCGCGAGATCGATAAAATCATCCGTGAGAGTAAATCCTCTTTCTTCTCCTTCCTTTCGCGTTTTCGTCTTGAAGACAAATCCTTCCGAAGTTGTCGGAGAAAATTTCCGTGTATACTCTCTTTCTCTCTGTGCAATTTGCGAAATAAAAAAAAAAGAAAAAGAAGAAGAAATTCCGATGGAATGAAATCATATAATCGTATTAGAGAATCCTCGAATCGAACGTATTAACGTGGCGTTGTTAATAGACACGTTCGCGCACGGTTATTGCGAGAACATTCGACATGATCTTTTTTTTCCCTCTCGTCGGAAGCTGTAAAACATTAGAGATAGACATAAAATCTTCGATACAATCTCAAAACAAAATTGGATATATTTTTAAATCGATTTCTCGCTAATCGACTAATCAATTAATCGTCAGATACAAAAGATCTCTTCTCTTTTACTCGCGCGAAATCCATTATTTTTATAATACATCTTGTGATCACGATGATTTTTGCATTCGCGAACGTAATTTGTGTCTTAATTAAAAAATACAAATTTCGTGCGTGTCTCGGGAAAAATTTGAAAATCTAAATAATGCGTTCTCTTCGGAGAGTTTCTAAAAAGATCGATCTGTACGCGAAGCGTATCGCAATCGATGTCTCGATATTCCCGGGAGGAGGATAATACTAAGGCACTATAGTGCTCAAATGCGCAGCTCGTCGTCGACACCTTGACCGATCTTGTGAATCCTACTCCCTTGCGGAATCTGCAAAGACAACGCAGCGTAAAATCTTCTCTTTCTTTCAAGCACGTTATTACGACTCTCTCAAGGCGAACAAACAATCGTTTTCGAGTTGCTTGCAATTGTGTTTCCGCATCGATTTCGCGTAACAATTCGGTACTCACGGCATTATTTCGATACGCATCGTGGAGACCACTCGTGGAATGTTGTCGCACTCTCAGAATTTTCTCGATAACATTGCACCGATGATCTTGTTACAATAGTACGATTACAGTTCAAGAAATTTCTGATTTTGTCGCGAGATTTCCACTTCAATCATTTTGTTCGAAAACGCGTACAAGACAACGTTTTGAGAAAACTTCCGATCCGTTCAGCCGCAAAATTTATTAGCAAACAGCTTAGGAAGATCGGAGTGTTAAAAAAAAATAACGCATGTTATTACGCACATTTTCTTCTTTCTTCTTTCTCGATCGATTTGCGATAAAAAAATACGCTATACAACAGCAAATATAAGAACAAACGTCTATCCGCTATCGGATCGAAGCTCTACGTTATATTCTGAAAGCCATCAACAAGCGATACATTAAAACCAGTCATACGTGACGTAACGTAACAAGAAATATTACGTTTCGACAAATCCCGCCACACATAAATCAGTCAGAGTAGACGCGCGCGGTTGTACAAGCGCGGAATCTTCTCTTATAACGAGTAGTTTACACCCACGCTCGATATTTCCCAGCCGCAGATCGAGAAGAAAAATATATTTCCGCGCTTGTACATTCGCTTGTACGTAGATTTTATCCGATACTTTCTTCACGCCGCTGAATCCGACCGAGAGTACTTTTTTTTTTTCTTCGCCGTTTCCCGCTGCAAATTCTCTGCTCTCACAAACGATGTGTTCGCGGAAACTTTTGGAGCGTGCACACAACGCGCGTATAAAGGATCGTTTTGCGTCGAGTAATTAGCCGGTGTGTAACTCGAAGCGCCGTGTTACACATTGATGCCGCGGTAAACTTTGAAAATTCGTTGAAAACTCTTGCGGCGCTACCTTTTGCGCTTCTCGAATAACTCAAGTTACATCCGCAACCGGGGGGTTTTAATTTTCACCGCGTCGGCGGTATTCGAAGTAGAACGAAACAAAGTGAAGATAAGTAAGTAAGCGGAGAAATATATAATTATTTCGAGGTATTAGCGGGAAATTGCAACAGTTCATATATACAATTAGTCTTTTAAGGTCAATAAAAGAACAATATCTGTGTAATAAAATTTTAACTCAATATTATCCATTACGTATGTATTTTCCGTAATACAAGAGTAAAATCAATTTTAATCTTTTCGATTAATCAATTATACACAAACTTATACAATTAATAAATGTAATACCGTGTTTTAATATTTATCTCAGTGAATTATGATTAAATTATAGAGATAAACGAAACATTTGTGAATAAACATTTTATTATTTTGCTCTCGCTAAATGACCTGAATTTAACATATTTTTAATAAACAATTTATTGTTTTGATAAATATAACGTAATTATATTTATCGAGCGCGATATTAGTGATTTATATTTATTTATTATCAAACATAGTAATCAAATCTAGAGTTGCTGTCGATTCTATCTTGTGGCTTTTTCCCGGGATTATGTGATAGATATCCCGCTCGCTTGCCGGCTTATCTTCTAAAGGTTAAAGGCATTTCGGCGATCATCTCTCTCGCATAAGATCCCCTCGACCTCGTGATCCGTGTATGTTTTTCGATTTTCCTCCGGGAAAAATGATCGGGCAAAAACCGACCGAGAAAGAAATTCACGTTCAAACGTACGTACAACTCAGCGACCGCTTTGTCGGAAATAATTCCGGGGTGGGTTTTTCCGATCCTCTCGACGGTGGTCTATACCAATTGAATTTGAAATCCAGCAACTCGAGTTTTCACCGTTGTGATCGTCTCCTCGACGATCGGCGCTGCAACGCGCGGAATATCAAAAAGCAACAAAAGAATAAAAAGCGCGAATCGACGAGGCGACGCAAACATCAAGGTTCGCCGCGCTTTGGCGCAAACCTGACGAGTCGCGACACTGTTTCCCTGACAACACCTTCTCGTTTCTTCGTATATTACCTGCATTTTTCTCTTGCACGTGCAAACAAACTCCTGATCTTTTCTCGGAAGCCGCTTTTTTATTTTTTCCTACGAGCGCGACCAAACTACCGTAAAACACGTTCCATTTGTTATCTACGCGTTGTTTCGGATATTTATCAATCGGCCTCGTTCATACGATGCGGAAACGCAGTTTAATTCAAACTTGATCAATAAAAATGGACAACCGACGCGATATAGGCTGTATATATAATAGTATATACGCTGTGGAAAAATGTGCGCTCCGCTAGCGATGCGATACCACTTTTATTCACACTTGCAACCGCAACAGCTAACCGCGCGGCGATGAAAAACTGCCAGGCCGGGAAATAGATTCAGCCTGTACGGAATTATTTTCAATTTTACGCACGGCGTGTCCAGCGCCAGTGGTCATCTGAGATTTTTATATGCCTGACGAAAATTTTATCCGGGGTTTTTTTTTGTTCAGCGTCTTTCAAAAGTCATTAAAAATAAATCATGTAAAACTGTTTTTTCGTTGAATAAACAACGTATTAGTGACCACTTGAAAAGAAATGCCAGAATTTTTGCAAACTTTTTTTAAGAACTTTAAAGTCAAATACGATATGTCAGATCTAAGGTTCACTCTTAGAGTGCCAAAAAAACAACGGTTCAGAATTAATTAGGGTTAAGACACACAAAAGAGTGGCCCCGTTTTCATTGTTCCAGCTTGTACGTTTCGTATGCGCACGTTTCGTGCTTTCGCGAAATCTGAATATTTCCCCGAGAGGAATATTTGCCCAAGGCAAATATATTCTTGATTATCATACGATAATCATCGAGACGCAGGCAAAGAGACAGACGGTGAGAGATATATAGGATTCGACTCGCAATCCTCTGAACTCAATTTATTTCACTCCGCATACGAAGAAAACTGACTCCGTGCCGCACCTACGTGGGTGCGCGCGGAATGAAGAAAAATGTTTCTCGAATGATCGTTAAACCTTGTTTCGCCACCGTGAAAAATAAAGAAACGACGCCGCCAGACACAATGCAGCGAAATGAGGTATTTTATTAAAAATTATGCAGTATACGCCGCGCCTCGCGGCGAGATAAAACAGTACACAAAACGACCACTTTGCTCTGTACATCGTCTCGGATAAGCATTTTCATCTTTACCGTCAACGTTATTACGTCGTAATGTCGTATTGATGATTATAATCGTGAAAGCGACGCGAAATAAAATTCCCCCCTGTGTTGGTTGCCTTTTTACGAGGGGTTCTTAAATCTTTTTAACATTCGTCTTTAATATATCGCTTTGCTGCGTCTTGTTTGACGGTGAGAGACATTATTAAAGCGACTTGCCTTGTTATCGTAAACTGACTTTATTAAAAAAAAAAAAAAAAAAAAAAAAAAAAAAAAAAAAAGTTTAATGTCTTAATATCGGGAAGCGAGAAGAAAATCGATGAAAACTATGTTTTAGGAATCGAGATCCTTCTGGATTTGAAATTGCTGGCGTGTAAAACGAAGAAACGTGACGTAACTTCCGAGAAGCTTTAATCGATAGTAATTGTCGAAAAGCTTAATCCACAGAATTTTCCAAATGGAGAAATTCCATTAGAAGAGATTTTCTTAACTTCGAACAAAGCAGTTATATAATATTCATGTAACATTCTGTATATCGAATAGGTTGATGAGACAATTCAACAATTTGTGCTGCTCGTTACGCGTTTTTGAGAGATAAAAATTTTTATCATAAAATTAAGTGTTCTCAAACGAAAAAAAGAACAAAAGACGAAGTTTTTAGTGCCGAATGCAAAGATTCAGATGAAGAAAATTCAAGAAAAATGTAGAAAAACGGACGTAGAGAAAAACCCGCGTTCTAAGATAAGCGCGAAATTCCAGAGAGATTTTAGATAAACAAGAACGATAGCTGGTTACCTATTAAGATAACTTTTATTGGCAATCTTTGAGAAATTCTCGAGATTTTCTGGTGGGATATTTTCTGTAGAAAATCTTGGCAATTCGAGTTTAATACGCGCCACACGCAAAAATCAAGTTAATCTCGCACCATTGATTCGGTGTGCAAACGAAAATTCACGCTTTAATTAAAATTCGCTAGAGGGTGAAGAAATTCCGATTTTTTTAATTAAAAAATTAAAGCTTTTGCGCGGAAATAATTCCAGATTGATTTTATTTTATTGAAAATATTGATTGTACGTAGTGCGCGTATGTGTGTGTAGGCGCGCGTGCGCGCGCGCGCGCGATGGCGATCCATTATTTGCTGCAATCGTTAATATTTAACGAAAAAGACCGGAAGAACGCGGACGTGACCCGTAATCCAATATCTGTAAATAGCTTTAACTAACAGATTCGCGGCTGTGAGAATCTCAGAATTGCAGATCCGTTGCTGCTGCACTCGCGGAAAATGTCGGCGGCGACGCGCAAATATTTGCCGTAGCTTCCGTCTTGTTTTGCATATGATACGCATGCATGAATATGCATGTCGTTTAAGAAATTGATAACGCCCCCTTGTGCCCTTCCGAGACGCGGCTCATCCGGAACGACGAGTCCTCTCGGAAAGGTTGAGAGAAATGCGCCAGATAATCCGACGCATTGATAACTGCAACCAACCAACTACACCGTGCTCTTCACGAAAGACAGAAGTTGACGCCAGATTTTTCATTCGAATGCAACCGCATTGCAATGGCGTTATTTTTATTTCTGAATAATATAAACGTGTGTCACTTTCTTGAATAGATAATTGTTTCTTTTAATTTTATTTTTCTCACATAGAAGCTCTGAGATGCATAATTAAAATACCTGATAAAACGAATCTGGAAGAGCCGAACGAATTTAAAGGTGCAAGTAACCAGCAACCGTTTCTTTTTGTGATTTGCATCGAAGTCAAGTCGACTAACTCGAAATTCTATTAAGTCGTAGTAAAAACAGCGATTAGACACTTAGGATGCTGGTACGTGTATTCGTTTCCGTTATCGTGTTATGGAATTGCGTTCAGTTGGCCGCGGGAGATAAGATGAACGTCCTCCGAATTAGGTCACGCTAAAAGCCGGTCAATATCGATGAACCGGACGAAATGAGAGGAGGGAAAAAACATTGAGATGTTCCCTTCGAGTGCCTGCGCTAGCCATAAACCTTATCCGATAGAAACGCAAGACTCTCTCCTTAAACTCTCGGATCAACTTTCCCTTATTTCCTGAGCACTGATGGCCGTCTTTAAGAGATTTTTGCCGTTTTTTTTCTTTTGTTTTTTTCTTTTTTTTTTTGTTTTAGACGACAACGTGTTGTCTAGAGCAAAACAACAAAGCTCGAAAATATTGTCCTCATGTAGATGAGCAATTATAGTGCAAGTTGACGTGAAGTTGTTGTCTCCGTGTAAATATTATTTCACGAAACAGTGTCTCTGTTGATATTTAAGCTTGTGTTCGTAAGATTGCAGGCGACATATAAACTGAAACTTGGGAGAACTTAGAGAAACCAGAAAAAAATATTATTTAATGATAATTGATAAAATAAAGAGAGTAATTTTTTATTTTCGACGATTAATGTCAAACTAAAATTGAAAATAGCAAAAGTGAAGAGAGAGCGCTAATGTTATTCGTTCAAACTTCATCGTAAAGTTTTTAACATAATCGTTCTTTTATTCGTCGCCAACTTTTTATTCAACGTTGTTACAAGGCTAACGACGACAATAAAAAACACTACGAACACCTTCCGCCGGTTATCTTCTTAAAGCAACAACAACGTTGCTATTTAGTTGCATTTTTACTGCAGCTACGCTGCAGCGGCGACGTGCTTTTATCGTCGCGATAAAAGATTTGGCGCAATAAGCTCTCTTTCTCTCTCTTTTGTTTTCCTAGGCGAAATAAAAAACAACCTGACCGCGATTGCTTCCGGTCGCGCTCTCCAATGCGCAAGTCCGTATCAAAAGATCGTAAAGTCAAGTTTTTCAACGCTCTCTCTTCCCAGTGTAATCCAGAAACGTTCCCGTGTCTATGCATGTGGCAATAAAGTTTACGATACACGAAGACACGTGCCGTCAGCTTGTATTGGCGCTTACAAACTCGTAACTGGGTGCTATATAATAAATGTAATGATTTGAGAAGTCTGAAAGCCGGGAACACAGAATTTCCGGTCTGTGATTGGTTGATTTGCTCAAGTCTTGCTGCTTAAGTTTTTTCCGTATGTTCCCGGGTTAAACGTCTTTTGATATCATGATAAAAAATTGACCGATCCTCGATTCGATTCTTTGACGTAACAATAAAAATCATCTATCGAGAATTTTATATAGTAATATCTTTATTATATCAGAAACATATCTCTCAATACAACTTTATATTCTATGTATGTTCTCTTTTTCTCAAGAACAAAAGTTAAATTGCAGCTATCGGACGTATCGGAAATATGTTGTCGAGTCTCTGCGTCTCAATTTGCGTTTCTTTAATAAACTTACTTTACTACTAGATACTACACGTCATTTTTGCACGTCTCAATTAGCACATCAATCATTTTATTATGATTATCACCTAATTGTCTCCTTGACATTTCGAAACTCCAATATCTCACACTCTGTAATTTCTCAGACGAAATACAATAACCTGACAACCGCGTCGTAATGACGACAATTTACGATCCTCGAAATAATGAGCATTCGACGTAGGGAAAGCGGGGTGTGTATGCGAGCCACAACGATAATTAATCATCGATCGTCTTCAAACACGAAAACGCTCGAAGCCTCGAGTATGTATTGCCGAGTATTCCGCAATAACGTTTGAAGTTCGCAATTTTTGCTTGCGTTTCCAAAAGGCGAGGCGAATTTGCTATCCCAAGTCATTCATTCATTAGCAATTGCGAATCTCATTAAAACAGTTATTATATATTGCCAACATTTATTTTATATTGCTCGCAGAGAGAAGATCCTCTCACGGAGCTTTCACATTTGCGAAAATTAAATTCGGAGAAATGAGAGTAACATCTCCGCGCTTTCCGGAAAGCGGAAACTCCTCAACCTTGGCTTTGATCTGAGGGTCGCGTTTCTTCAAATATAATCGTATATATTACGACGAGCAAAGATACTTTGATGGATTACGAAAGATAGTGTATCGTTATTTCCTGTGAGAACGATCTTTGTTATATTGTTTTTCTTGGACGACTCGACTTGTTTTGTGTTTTCGCACAGTAATATAATACAAAAGAAAATTGAGCCAAAATGTGATTTAATTTAAAAAAAGAGAAAAACAAATAAAAACATTTATTGCGAATTTTATTGCGACAAAAACACAATTTTTTTTACTATTCTTTCAAGAAAAACCAATTTTAGCCATTTTTTAGAAGAATTCGAGTAGTTTTAGAAACTTTAAAATTTAGAAAGCAAGCAAAAGTCTCAAGTTGTACTTTATCGATAATTATCAGTGCGATTAAATTAATGAGACGCGATATTTCCAATTAATCGGAAACGCACGAGAAAAAAGAAAGTGAGAAAAACAAAAAATAAGCGTAAATTCTACAACATCTTTCTAGCAGACTGAATGCACGTGGCGCAAATAATAACGCATTGCCTTTGATGTATACCTACCAGTGGTTATGCATAATTCCGCAGCACTAAGTTTTAGAACTAATTAAACTCCAGTCTACTAGAGAGAGGCGAAGTTAGGCAGTTCTCTTATTTCAATGATTGGTTTCATGAAATTCCGTATAATCACCGCAGGAAGCGAGAGGATCGTTAAAGTTTGAAAAATGCATAGTTGATGGCTTCGCAAAACCGCCCCACTTTTGTTTAATAATATTCTTTACTTGTTTTCACACACTCTTTGAGAAAGAGGGTCACGCGGAAACAATAAAATTACAGAGAGTTCTCCTTTCCTCTCTTTGCAATCTTTCAATTTTTGTGATCCAACAATGAAGAGATGCGTAAACAGAATTAACAAGATTGCGAAGAGCTATTTATCGAGCAACAAAACTTTTCGCGAAGCGGTCGTTTCGATGCATTTTTAATAAGATGGCCAGATTTTTCCGTCGCCGATTTCGAGAACACTCCTCACTTTTGATAAGCAAAGAAAACCAAAAAACATAGAGAGCTATTACATAATGTTGCATAAGTTTTTATACAAAGTTTGTATAAAAAATTGAAAAAATTTGTATAAAAACTTGAAATGGAAAATTAATTGAAAGTGTTCCGGCAAATGAATCGACTTAATCAAGAGATCCAGAAGGGACGAAAACTAAGCAATACAAAATAAAACAATAAACGCTGAAGAGGTCGGGGAGTCAATTCAAAAGCGAAAGGTCGGTAAATGGTTGTAAAAGGGAGCAAACGTGCAGACAGAAACGAGAAAATAAATCCACACTTCGCGTTGGTGGATCGAAATGGCAAATATTTGGAGCTCTCGGTGTGCTCCGAGCGTAGTACTTACAAAAGAGCTTGCTCCTACTTTCCGTAATATCTCTATCCTCTCCGACAACCTGAATTCTCTTGTATCAGACTGAAGATTTTCTTTCTCGATATATATATTTTTATGTTCTTCGATCAAAATTGAAGTTTCAACGATTGATATTAATAAGGAAACGGTGAGATTCTAACGATGATAATTCTTGAAAGTTCGAATCTAATCACGGTTTCTGACTTGTGATAAATCTTGAGTTATTGTATTTGCAATTAGCTTGAAATTTTGTGTAATTAAAACGTGACAAGAAATTGCGATTAGTCCTCCCGGAGGAGTTTGATGTGCATATATTTATAACAAATAATCTAAATAAAGCTCTTATTGTCTGATTAAGAGAGAAATAATAAAGCGTCGATGGAGAATAAACGTGCAAAATATTTTTGAAGTGTAAATTAATACACGTGTGTTAATTCGAATTAATTTTAATTCAAAATCTGCTTGATTTGTGTCGCGTATATAGAAAACCGCTTTAATCTTCTGAATTTAATTTGATAAAATTATTGAAAAACCAATCTTGGCCAGGAGGGCCAATAAAATTACACACATTTATGTACAATTTTATCGTTATTGTCACTTTCATCTTTATTTTTAAATAAAAAAGCATTCTTTGCTTCTTTGCGCTAACTGGTTGATAGCGTAATTATGTACCTATGTATGGCGTGGAATATTGTTAGTGACACCGATCGGATTTACCCGGTTTCTGTATACTTTTGAGATTATAACCGCCTGTAATCCAAAGCACCCGTAAAGTAATTAAGATTATCATTTAATTAGAAATTCAATTAAAATTTGCCATTAAATGCGCCGTTAATCTATATAAATAATTTGTATTCGCAGACTGTGTGCGCAAATTTTATTTGCTGTCTGTCTAAAGAAATTGAGATTGTGTCGCAACATGAGAGCACGTCTGCGAAGAAGTCGTGCGTGTATACACATACATGTACGATATCGTGTGCCTGACAGGAAGTTATCAGACTTTATAGACGCGATGGAAATCGAGATTGTCTTCTGTCATAAACTTCGGCCGAGGCACGTTAAAGACTGCCAATAATAGGAGGCGAGACGCGACATGGAGAAATCGCGAGAGACAATCGGGAAGCGACACAGACTGTGACGTCGCGATGAACGAGGCCGACGGTTCTAGGACGCACAATTTTGTCGAGTACCGGGGAATAAGATGATTTAAACGCGCGCGCAATGGAAAGCGAGAGAAGGAGGATGAGGGGCGAGACGAGTGCTAAACTGAAAATGCGATTACAATTACAACTGTAATTGTGCGCGGGCGTTGACGCGCGCCAAAACCGGTTAATCCAATTTCCGCAAAGACTATATTCGCGTAATATTTGTAATAAAATTACCACGTGGACGGGTATATATACGCCACGTGGAAACTGTTGCACAGGCGCGCAACTTGCTTTTCGCAATATATTACGTATTTATACGTAAATCTCATTAACATATTGCGGTAGAGAAATTCGTTAAATATCGCTAGAAATTGAATTCTCTCCGCGAAAAGCGTTATATTTATTACTATTTATTCGTTACTCTTAATTGGTTCGTTAACGTTTTGCTCGCGAAGCAAGCAAGCTTCGGTGAGATTTTCCTGTATGCCTTCCGCATGTATATAATTGGATGCGGAATTACCGCAATTTCCCTCTTCAGCGTGCGCTACGCCGCTAAGAAGTATTAGACTTTCCGAGAAAATGCGGAACGGAATCGATACGTAGGTAGACACGAAGCAAAAAGTCGCTCGCGGAAAATTAGATACCTATGCGCAAAGGAAATCAGGTTGTTGCGGCAACTTGTGTACAAAATGCCCGTCGCGGCCTGTGCGACGTAGAGAGTGTCACTCACCCCAACAGTGCGCGTTAATAATTTATTTTGCGCGCCGAATCGATATGTCGAGTGTTCCACGTATAATATACACATGATATATACCGCTGTGTGCCGCAGATAATGGTCTAATTATATTTGCATGCTAATACATTCGATTTCCGAAGCGTCGACCGATTCAAGATCAAATTTGTATTGTGCGCAAAAACGCAATTGCGCGACAGGAAAAAAAAGAAGGTCGAATTTAACCGCGATATGTTTTTAAATTAAAAAAAAAAAACCGCCACGTACATTACTTCGCGACTTTCTACAACGTGTGTAACTCTTCGTGAAATACCTTGATCATTACGAGAATGCAACGATGGTCCTAACTGTTTTGTGTGCAAAAAACGTCTATAAGTATAACTTTAGTATAGAAGATAAATATAAACGCTTTTAGGTTTTACGAAGTATTTATTATTGTTATATCATATGTAGAAGTGTATATATTTTTCCGTCCCACTTTGCAGACTGCGGACTGTCAGATGAAGTAACATATAATGTACTGCTTCTGGTGTAGTTAAAAAATATAGCACACGGATGTACATGTGTAAGTTTGCACGAGTTAATTTTGAAGTATCATGTTTGAAAAACGGAAAGAATTGTTTTTTTTTTTTTTTTTTTCTAATTTTGTATTGCTTGTTCACATAGCACAGAATAAAACGGCGCCTTGTTGACCTATCACTGAATAGAACCATGTCCACTTGTGTCGCACGCACCGACAAGTTGCTCATGGACATGTTGCCAATGTGCACCACTCGTGAGTATTGCGCTGGCGCTGACTTACGGGGCGGCAAAACGATTACACATTCTCTTAGGGGCCTGGCCGCTCTCAGGCTTCTCTCTGCTTTTAGATATCTTTACGACATTTTTCGGACTTTTATGCTGTCCGGGGATATATCAGCGCACCAAGCAGAAGCGGGAATAAACAAAAAATAATTTTTAAAACTTTGTCATTACCGTTCGAGCAAATTGGTTTTGCTTCGTAACTAATGTTTGATGGCGCTATGGTTCCGTTGACGAAACCGGAACAGACTGATATGTAAAAGGAATATGGTTAGGACCGAAAATATTTCTCAGCAACGTCGATCCTTCTTCTCTCTCTTGACTGGCCATTTTTCTCGTCGTAAGTGCACGTACTTTTTTGCTGACGCGTATAAACTCCGCAATCGCACATATATTTAGAACGCCTACACTTTCTTACACTTTCTGCAGCCGATATTGAAGGTGTAAAAGGTGCAATGAAATAAAGCGCGAAAATAAGACGTCGCATTTCAAAGTATAAGAAAATCTTCTTGTGCTCTAAATTAATTTCTAAAATAACAGAAAACCAACAAGTGAGTCAGGCGTGAGTAACTCGGTTATTACTCGAGTATCTTAAGAAGTACAAATTTCTCCAGCAAGCATGAAAGGTTGGCTCCAACGTGACGAAGAAGGGAGAATAATCATAGATAGCAATGGATATGTCACTATTCAATGTGAAGGTAAAAAAGATTGATACATAATATATGTTGATATATCTATTCTGTAGACTGTATATGAGACTATGTATATTATAATTCTACTGTTGTGCAATAACTTAATGTTGTCGAAGTTATGTATGTGTTGTATGTCTTAGCAATAAAGAATGATGTGTATATATCATTACTATAATCAATATAGTCATTAATGAAGTATGTATGTGTTTATGTAAAACAGAAAAAGACTTCTTATGCCAAGTGCATCTCTCTGAGATTGATGTTAAAGCAGAACAAATGTGCTTCACCATTAATGACAAAGAAGTTTATTTTGACGTCTATCCCTTTGTGGAAATGATAGAAAATGAGCATGAACCTGGAAAAACAGAAGAGAAAACAGAAGAACGGACAGATGATGAGCAAATGATAGATGAGCGGACGACAGATGAGCAAGTTGATGATGAGCAGATGGACGAGAGATTAGAAGAAAGATTAGAAGAAGATGACAGATTCGCCACAGCAAGTACAAGTAAAAATGGTAACGCAATTTTTCCATGGTGCGACGCCTCCACTAAAATTTTCCTGAAAGAGTATAAACAAAAGAAGGAACTTGTAAAGAATAGGAAATTGAAAAACATGAAAGTTGCATATCAACAGATATCACAGAGTCTACAGAAGAATGGCTTTAATGTGTCTCCACTGCAAGTGGAAAACAGATTTAAGACACTCAAACGTGCTTACAAGAACATGATAATACACAATCGAAGAAATGGCAGAGGAAAATATATCTATAGTTATGAACAGTAAGTTAATTTTTTACCAGTTTTTGTATAAGCTACTTCTACTAATCTTCCTGAGTATAAAACAATAATAAATGCATCTACAGGGATCTAGATGAAATCTTTTCTTACAAAGAGTTTCTAGCTGACTTGCAAGATGGAGAAGTAAATGAAGAGGGTACAGACTTAGAGTAAGTAATATGGTGTCAGAATTTTTTATAACAAATTATTTATTTATTAATTATGCAAATATTTCTTAAAGATCTACAAGAATTACTAGATCAAAAAATGCTCATAGGAATTCTACATCAAATAATGAAGCAGACTGGAAACAAAATGTCAGATTGGAAGCTCAACATGCAAAGATGATCGAGAATCTGCAGAATTGCCAGCGTACATTAAAGGCTCTAGTTACAAAGATGGACAACAGAAGTAAAAGTGTCACTGAAACGCAAAATAAAGTCTTACAGATATGCACGGAAATACGAGATATGCAAAAAGAAGCATCTGTTCGTACAGAAGAGCATAGACAAAAAGCTACGAAGCAAAGAGAAATGAAGAATAATTTGCTCCAAGAAATTTTGGCAGTTTTAAAATCTAAAAAAGAAGTATAATACAGTTAATGCAAGATAAACATGTGTTTTCACTTATAATAGTTATAAGAAATATGATTATTTATTGTGTTAAATATAATCTGGCCATCTCTCTTCTATAAATGGGTAACTTCTATCAATTTCTAGTTGATTGTAAATTTAGTTAATTAGGATAAGAATCAAATATGATTAATCACTTTTGCAAATTGATTGTCAACGGACTAAAACAATTTATAGATAACACTGGTCGGCATAAAATTCTGTTTTTATAGTACATAATAACAATAGATTATACATTGACAAATGATCTTTTGTTTATTTTCAAGAGCGTTTAAGAATGAAGAGCACGCAAAAAGCAGTTTACATTAAACATACATTTATATTGAACAAAAGATTTTAAGTATATATATATATATATATATATATATACTTGAATAATTATATATATATATATATATATATATATAAGCTTTTTGCCGATCATATGATCAGAAATGATAAAATCGATCCTATAATAATAAAATTATAAAATTTTATTTTATAATTTTGTTACTTAGAAATGGAAATTGTGAAATAGATTTTTGTATTACATATGTATATATTTTTTTTCGTAAATCTATGTACATATGCATGTAGCAAGAATAGAATTAACTTTTTCTGGATCTTGTAATTTGAAAAATATTGAGACAAGTTTTAATTAGAATAAGAGAAAATGTAGAGATTAGAAAAAAAACTTAATTTTGTACACAATACTATGTGGACCATCAATTTAAGCTATTTGGTCTTAATTAAAAAATTGCAAACTTATCATTTCTTTTATGTATATATTTAGAAAGAAATAAATATATGTTAGTGTACATATTTATCATATATGAGGTACATATCATGTCAATAAGTATGTGATAAATATAATATACATTATTTAAACAATGATTGCATAAGGTACATTAGCAAGAAATTGTCTGAATGTGTGTGAAGACAACAGAGTTACATGTGTTAATTCAATTCTTCTTATTCAATTTGAGTTTTACATACTCATTGACATGATAAAACTGATATATGTGTGTTAGAATTTAAGAAGACAAAAAAATACTTAAAGTAAGCGATAAATTATAATAGCAAATTATAATTGTTATCCAACAGGTCATGAATATTTGACTGGGGAATTGACCTTTTTTTTTTGATACATAGGCTTGTAGTACTGATGCCGAGAAATCTCACCTATGGAGAGGAAGAATGAATTATGAAGTAGTCGCGATTAATTGGAGAAAGGAGCCAGACCTTGTTTGTTAGGAATATTCTTGATAACAAATATATTTACCGACGAGGATATTTACTTAATATGAGTTTCTTCTGTACATGATTTTGTTTTCTTATTTGTTTTCTTATACCAGAGAAAAAACTGAAAGCGGCTACGGTACCAGTTAGATGTTAGGATGGATCCTTATGCAGACACTGGCGCTTTCACACTGAGTGTTGATTGGTGAAAACAGGTGAAAAGCGGGTGGTGAGGGTAAATGACAACCCTTACCACTCGATTTTCACCAATCAACACTCGGTGTCAAAGCGCCGGTGTCTGCATAAGGATCCAGCTTTATATAGCTTTTTTGCCAGCGCTATGTCCACGGTGATGCACATTGGCAACTACGTGACCATGTCCACGAAGATTGTCGGTATGTACGCTTACGTCGGTACTCCAAGGCATCGTGGACACGAGACCTAAACCGATCTGACGCAATCTGGCGCGTGCATGAAAGTGGATATGATTAGAGACTTGTTTCCTGTCGCTCACATGTCTCGCGGTTGTGCGTAACATATTTTTGTATTTATTAACGTATTTATTAACTTATTGGTAACAATGCTTGTCTCAACGAACGACGGTAATCCGAACGCTTTGAAGCTGATCGTTGCGGCTAAATTAGCCGGCGAGTCTGTCACCGTTAAAATCGTCGAGCCAAACAGTGAGTCTTAACCTCATCCTGTCTTTGTCTTTTGTCATATATATACATATATATATAATATATATTGATTTGTAATTGCATAAACGGTTAGCAATAGTAAGAAACAATTAAATATTGAGAAGAAACAGATTGTATATGTGAATATTCCTTTTTTAAACATTTTCAATTAACATTAATGTGTATGTATATTCATACACACAAAATATGTATAGTGTTTCTATGTATGGTTTCTACTTTGTAATTTCAATGCAATAATAATACATGTTGCGTTATGTGCAGAGGCTCCTCTAGGTCGTTTACCTACATTAACCACATCCTCAGGATCATCCTTATTCAGTGTCTCTTCAGCATTACGCCTTTTATTGCCTGTACCCAAAGACTTGGAAGTTTCCAACAACAGATGGTTGGAATGGGAGATTTCTCAATTACAAGTATAAAAATATGTTTAATATATGTTTGTGCACTTTGTATAAATGCAGGCTAAAAGATTAAAATTAAAATACTTTTAAAAGTTTTAAAAATGTGCTATAGTTATTAAGTTTTATATACTTGATGTAAAATTATTATGAAACATATAATTATTATGACATTTAATATATCTTTTTTGCAGCCAACCATATTGAGTTATGCAAGTGAAAAAACTTTAAAACTTTCACAGAAAACTGACTTATTGTCTTTGTTAAAAGATCTCAATAGTGATTTAAAAGATAAACAGTACTTAATTGAGGTAAATATTAAAGATATCTTATATTATTATGTTATTGAAACATTTGTTCAAACTTTATTGTTTTAACTTTATTTTTTAGACACATAGTAATTTATCACCAGCAGATATTTCTATTTGGGTGAGTCTTTGGAGCACCGTATTTGTTTCTGACATCGAAGATCTTTCCAAGACATTACCAAATGTCACTAGTTGGCTGGCTAATATTGAAAAGCAATTAGTTGTTCAGGTAGAATATTATTATTAATTATTATTGTATATATAAACTTGAAATTGATTTTAAATTTATACCCAATACATTCTTTTTGAATTATTCAGGAATCTATTAAGCTGTGTGTCAAAGAGTTCAAATTGGAGAGGGGTACAAAAGCTGTTGCAAGTATTGAAGCTGCTTCTTGGTTCCCCAGCAATACAAATTCAAGTTGTCGTGTGCGTAATTTAGCATCAAGTGATGTAAGTATATGTTACTTTCAATATAATTTTAGTGAACATTCTCCACAAAAAGAACGATAGCGAGTCTTTTTTAGATTTAAGTAACTTATTATTGAGCTTATTAATAGACATATATATATTACAGCTTAGTCCAACTAAAGAGAAAGAGAAAGAGAAAGAGATAGAAGTTATTAGTCAGGAAGAACTTCGTAATGTAGAAAATAACTGGACTACCGGACAATATCTAGAAGTTAAGGAAAATTCGTATCCTATGTAAGTTGCAAAATTGAATAAACTTGCGACACAAGTTTATTCATTTATTTATGTTTAATTATTCATATGATGTTGCTTCAGACTGCCCAAAAAAGGAGATAGAAACGTACTAGTAACATCGGCACTTCCTTATGTTAATAACGTTCCGCATTTAGGAAATATCATCGGTTGTGTTCTTTCGGCTGATATTTTTGCAAGGTTTGTATAATCTACATTTTACAAATCTTAGTGTTTTGTAAACTGCATTACACATTGACTGTCGGTTGTAGATATTGCAGACAAAGAAATTACAACACTCTATACATAAGGTAATTATTATTATTAGTTTGTGATGTGCACAAAAAGGTAAAACTTTTTGCATCTTTTCGTTAAAATAATTTCAACTTCAAGTGGCACCGATGAATACGGCACCGCAACCGAAGCGAAAGCTTTACAAGAGAAAACAACTCCTCAAGCTATTTGCGATAAATTCTTCGACATACACAACGATGTTTACCGTTGGTTTGGTATTGGGTTTGATTACTTCGGCCGTACCACTACGCCTGAACAGACTGAGTATGAATGTGACAATCCGTTCTTTTCTTTTTTTTTTTTCTTTTTTTTTTGTTTTCATCTTGTCGCGTCTTTTCAGAATCGTTCAAGCGTTTTTTCTGAAGATCAAGTCGCAGGGTTACGTGTTGAGTCAAACTGTGGAGCAGTTGCATTGTGAGTCTTGCGATCGATTTCTTGCCGACAGATTCGTGGAAGGCACATGTCCTGGATGTAAGTACGAAGACGCGCGCGGTGATCAATGCGATGGCTGCGGCCATCTTGTAAACGCGGTCGAGTTAATAAATGCTCGATGTAAGATTTGTAGCAATAGACCCGTTATAAAGAACTCGGTGCAATTCTTTCTGGATTTACCCAAGGTAAATTTACACGATTTATGTTTGGGTTCTTAATCTCGTTAAACAAATCAAATATCAATTCACAAGCTTTATTTTCTTAATGCAGGTAGAACAGAAATTGAAGGAATATTCTTCTACTGTGGAGAAAGGATGGTCTAGCGTCGCGAGGGTAGTTTCAAGATCGTGGTTGCGCGACGGTCTCAAACCACGTTGCATAACCAGAGATCTGAAGTGGGGTATACCGGTTCCAGTGAAGGGCTTTGAGAGCAAAGTGTTCTACGTCTGGTTCGACGCTCCTTTTGGATATATCAGTATTACAAAGAGATACACCAAAGAATATATGCAATGGTGGCAACCGTCTCAGGATATAAAAGTCGACTTGTGCCAATTTATGGCGAAAGATAATGTTCCATTTCACGCAATAATGTTTCCCGCTTGTCTATTGGCAACTAATCAAAATTACACATTAATCAAATATTTAATGGCAACTGGTACGATATCTTCACAAATATATATATTTTTTATATAATTTTGTTTTTTTTAGTATCTAATTTTTAAATTTACTTTAACTCGCTTTATCTATTTGATATTTGTTTTGTTTTTCTTAGAATATCTGAATTATGAGGATAAGAAATTTTCGAAATCTAGAGGCATCGGAGTATTCGGAACCGATGCTAGAGACACCGGCATTCCAGCTGACGTATGGCGATTTTATTTAGCTTATATCAGGCCAGAAACTCAAGACTCGAATTTCAACTGGATGGACTTAGCTACAAAGAACAATAGCGAGTTACTGAATAATCTTGGCAATTTTGTTAATAGGTTTGTAGTTTCCTCCTTGTTTTTTCTGTGAGCTATTAATAACGTCTCAATAACTTGCTATTAACGATTCTAAATATTCGTTGTTTGTTACAACTAGAGCCTTGATGTTCTGTCAGAAGTTCTTTGATTCTAATATACCACCGATAGAACAGCCGGAAGAAGCCGATTGGACCGTATTGGCGGAGGCGCAACGTGAATTGACATCTTACATAAATGTCATGGAACAGGCTAAGTTGAGAGATGGCTTGAAACACATTTTGGCAATTTCGAAACATGGCAATCAATATATGCAATCCCAGCAGCCGTGGGTGAAAGTCAAAGGGACTGACGACGACAAGTAATAATTTATTTTATTTTAACATTTTTCTCATTAAGATGTAAATTGCTCTTTTTTTAGTTTAAATTGTATTTAAAATTAACAGGAAGAGGGCTTGCACCGTTGTCGCAATTTGCTGCAATCTAGCGTGTCTTTTATCCGCTCTTCTCGGTCCCTTTATGCCCACTACGGCTAAGCAACTGAGATCTCAACTAGGCTTGAATAACAAAAATTACGGATACATTCCCGAGACAATAACAAATATGCTACCAACTTGGCACAAAATTGGCAAGCCTACTCCGCTTTTTACCAGAATTGAAGATCAAACAGTAGAATTTTTACGCAAGAAATACGCCGGACAACAAGAAACTAACAAAAAGACACCGTCGGAGACGAGTAAAGAATCTGCTAAAACGTCGGAAAAGAGCAAAGAATCTGCTAAAGTATCGGACAAAGACTCTGCCAACAATGTTGCAGCATTAGAAGCTGCTATTACAAAACAAGTTAGTAAAACTTGTTTTCACACATTTATAATTTTTTGCATACATAATGTGAAAGACGTGTAATAAAAAATTTTCTTTTTCTATATAAATTGTAAAACTTGCTTTATGACATTTTGTGTTTGTTTTTAGGGTAATTTAGTAAGAGAACTGAAAAGTAAACATGAGAAAAGCATCTGGCAACCTCAAGTAGAGATATTATTGGATTTAAAGAAAAAGCTCGCTGCTCTCAAAGGCGCTGCGAACACATCTGAGAAAAACGCAAAAAATAAAAAGACGCCCGTGTTGCAACAGAATGGCTGGGTCTCGCAACAAGGTTAAAAGTGCTTGCTCTTATATATTATTTACGATATGTCACTTTTGCAATTTATTACGTGACATCACAATTTTTTTTCTCACAATTTTATGCGAGAATCGTATATAAGACAAGATGAATGTGTGTGTGTGTTTGTGTGTGTGTGTGTGTTTGTGTGCGTGCGTGCGTGCGTGCGTGCGTGCGTGCGTGTACGAGAATTAAATCAAAGTATTGTTTGCAAAAGTAAAGCAATTTTTAATAACTCAGTCACAACATTGAACAGAAAACGAAAATCTAAAGGTAAAAATACCTTCATCTTTTTTCTTATAGAGTACATAGATATATAGATGTAGTAGTATGTTAAAAATGTGTACAGCAGAATCTCCGATGATTCAGCTCTCTTCTGTTTCCCCCATTGTTTGGCACGAGTTGTGCAACACTATACAACACTATATTTCCTTTATTCTCATGCCTTGTGCAGCACATTCCTTTATTTTCCCAAATAGCAACTCTCTCAGTTCATCTACTCCCTCGTCGTGTTGTTACAGCACATTCCCACTTAATTTAAGACGTCGGAATCGAATAATCATATCCACTATCTTACACACAGTTTATAACGAACTGCTGCCAAATCAAAATAGCAAGAATCTGATTTGTGCTGACATCGTCATAAAATCATACTTTCTATGTATATACATATATATATTTGCGCTACATGCGATTAAATAACTTGGACTATGACATTACGCTTTTTACAAATGCTACATCTATATCGGTGGTAGAATAATTGTCAACATTCTATTAAACAAGTTATACTATTTAACAAGTCAGTGAAATAACTTGATTAACTTATTTTTTTTCGACGCGTGTTACGCAAGGCATGTTACGCAAGAAATAATTGTTTAACGGTAAAAATATACTTTTTTTCTTTCTTATTCAGAAAGATATTTAATTTTAAAAATACTTTTTGTATACACGTAACACGATTTGTGTCTTTGACTACAGTCAAGGAGTTACATATTGAACTCGTGTTGGAATTTGGAGACACGAATGTTTCTTTATTAATAATTAGTTTGTTTCGAGATGGGTATTATGCTCTTTATCGTAAGAACGATTGTGAGAGAATATTTACTTTATTTAAATATGTACTTTATTTAAAAAACACGTTTACATATTTCCACGACGTATATCTGTACGCACGACGATAGTCTGACAAATAATTTACGTAAGAATTATAGTAATAATAACTGCCCCTCACAAGAAGAATATTAACTTAAATAACGCTTCTTGTTACTTCTCGCACTGTTCCAAAGTTACATCCAACTACTTCCATCCAACGAATCATTGCGCTTCAGATAAAAAAAAAATGTTTTTATTTATGAAAACAAATCATCTAGTGATCCTACGAAAGGATCTTATAAGAAATGTGTAACTTCAATAAGTCTCGTATATAAGATCCAATTGTAAAAGTCGACGAGGATGCATAAAAAAAATCCGCAATAATCACGAAATAAACGATATACTACGTAATACGATTAAAATGATAAGAAGTGAAATGTTGTATCTACTGGTACTGTCTCGTCATTAATACTTTGTGGAAGAGCTTACTCGCTTCCGGGAGAAGTAGGACGGCATTCTTTTTAGGCGGTACTTTACCCTTTGAAAACATCTTATTTTTCCAGTTAAGCAATGTCGTATCGTGTTTTGTAACGCTCGATGCGCATTTCGAATTTGTCGCATAGAAAATCAGATGCTCGATAAAGAATACAATAAGTGAAATTGCCATGCCGATAATTAGAAGAATCAGAATCGGCGCCGCTTCGTAGATCGTCACGCTGGAAACGAAGATCTCGGTCGGACAGTAAGGCTTTCTGGCCGATCGTCGATGTATCTCTCGTCGTCGAAGTCCCGATGTGGATATTTTTATCAACCTATTGACATTTTTCATATATTGAGAAATATACAATCTCTCTGCGTTCAATGTTTTACGATAATACTCACGCTATTTTGGTAATTTCGTGAAATTGGCTATTTAGATTGCTCCACAAACCCAATTCGGAAGGCTGTAACAAGTGAACCTCCGTGAGTTGGCAGATCATCTGCTTGTCGAACACGCGTTCGATAGTCGGGTAGGCATCGTCCGGATCAGCATGATAAGCGAAGCCTCCCTTCTTGATTCTCTCCACGCCGTCCGCGATTGAGAGAAATCTTTGCGACTCCGGTATAGCAGTCCAATATTTTTTAAAGTATTGCACTTCCGGTCGTTCGTTCTAGCAGAATATCGAAACTAGCCAAAGCAATTAAGCTTACAGACTTTAAACTGCTCTGTAACGGATTTTGTGTCTTTACCCGCAAGAGGAAGTTGAAGAAGACGCTTTTCTCGGCTCCGAGCTTCATTCTACTGTGCGCTAGCGAATACAGCGAGTCGTTCATTTTGCGGACCGGGTCGTTTAGTCTGGCCGACACGATCGCTGCCGAGTAATAGTTGTACACCAACAGACCGAAGACTGTGATCTGAATAAAAGCGACTCGAGCGGCAGATTGATCGGTAAAAGACGGGAAACCTGATTATGAGATCGCAATAACAGAAAACATTAACAACGATGTATCTGTGTCTATCTACGTCGCTGTTGATCGGCAAATACCTTGCTGGCACAACGCGGCGACAGTAATCAATGCTGAAATACTGTATCCGTCGTATTCTTCGGTGCGTTCCAGCTTCAATATGAGGGACAAAATGGGAACGGTGATCGCGACGAATATGATGATCATGTACCACGTGTCCATAGCGAACGGCTTCAGAATTATCCACGGCTTCATCTTCATCGCCGGTATAGTGCGAAACATGAAGCAGGTTCTAAATAAAAGATTATTTTGTTTTTTTTTACTTTATATTTAGTTATATTGTTGTTTATATTGTTATCTCGCTATTATTTTTATATACACATATGTGCGTGTATTATGTTATTAACATATTTAATTAGTTTTTCGATTGGAAATACCGCGAAGGCAATTGTTGAAGGATGACACGCGCGTAGTTGTATCGCTCGATCGTCAAAATGGACGGATAGTAACCAAGGTCAGCTTCGCCCCTCTTCAAAGCTCCCATCAAAGGACCGTTGCTGTCGTTTCTGTCCCAGATACCGATCTCGACGAGATCCATGCTGCAAAAATGTTCGCCGGATGATCGATGTGGTAGAAAATACACGCAAGAAATGTTTCTCAACAAAGCGTGAAGATTAATTACGTGAAATTGTAGATGTTCGAGACGTGCTGGAGAAGAGTGTGCCCAAATTTCGGCCAGTTGTTCATTATTTCATAAGCATCGCTCTCCAAGTATTCTATTAGACTTACGTTTTTCGGTCTGTCCATTATCTAAAAATATATTTATTACAAAATTAAAAAATTATTAAGAACTAAAACATTACATGTAGTAATGACACATAGATATGAATCGTGCGTAATTTACAATACGATATATAATAATGAAAATAGATTATTATTTTTTCGTTAAATCGGAGCTTACGATCCCGGCCGCTATGATTCGCAATCCGCGGTAATCTCGTCGTCTGGAGATCTTCGTGCCGGTCAGAGTGATCACGAGTCCGTCGTCTTCTCGCCAGGTACCGAGCGTAGTGATGTTGAGGACGCCTCCGCGTATCTTGCAGTGATTGTACACATCGTAGAGAACGTAACTAGACTCGTCCGGCAAGAGGATCGCAAGATCCGTGACGATGCTGAAGCCAGTATCGTTTAAACTCTGCTTACTGTGACTCATGTTGCTTCCCAGAATCAGCCAGTTGTACGAGTAATCGAACATGCGATTAGCCGAGGCCTGAATGGATTTTATCTTGGTATTTATTTTCTCCCACAATTTGACTAACAATCGCGTCTGCTTTTTTTTTATCATAAATTTACTACAGAAATTTCTGTTTTAGAAAATTTCTATAATAACTAGTAAGATTGCAAAAGATTCTAACTAAGTCAAAAATGCCGCTGACGTTCTGGCTCGGACATCGTATGTCTAGAAACACGCCTAAGGTCCGATCGGTGTCGAGATATCTCAGAACATCGACCTGGAATCCAGCCGGTTTAATCGCCGCCGATATACCGATGACGTTTAGCAGCTTCACTGTAAGAAAATCGTCTGCGAAGAAGATGGTTGAAATTGCACGCGAAAACAGCAAGCTTACCTTCTACATTTCCGCAGGAGAATCCCACCACTCTGGTCACTTTCTTGTAGACGAAATAATCACGAATAATGTGGCTGATTTGGGCGCACTCGGCAATGACGAAGATTCGCAAGAGGGAGATATTTAACAGATACATCTCTACATTCGGTATGCGCGCCGAGAAAACTACACGGTATCGTCCGTCTTCTTTCGCTTTTTATAAGAAATTTAGATGGAAGACAGTTTCGAACTCGAGACAGCAGAAACGATTTGCGACACAAAATCATCTATAATGTCGATTGACATGACAGCATAATCACAGCCGCTTCTGTGATACGCGTACAAAGTGTCTCACTGCTATTCGCTCTCTTGATAGATGTTAGATTTCTCGATCAGATTGAAAAATCGATGTTTCTTTGACGAAAACTTTCGTTAATCTTCTCACTTTTGTAATTCCTTTAATTTTTCAAAAAAAGTTGAGAAAAGAAAGTTTCTACAAATGTCTTTCCTGGATAATTTAGTTATCGATCAGTTCCGTTGTAGCAGTGAGACACCCTGTAGATTACGTAACACGACGTCTCAGTACTTCGGTTCCAGAGTTTTCTACACAATTTTTACCATAATTTCCTATCAATTATCCGAACCTAGCGAATCCATCAACCGATCGATTTGCCTGTCTCGCCGTCTATTATCCGATTATTTTCTACGAAAGTATTCACAGAAAAAAATTTTCCCTCTTTGATGCAAAGTGAATATTCACGACTTTATTACAGCAATATTACAGCGACTGAGAAAAATTACATTTGTGTGTAGCGTGTGTGTCTGTCCTTTTCTTCGTAAACTAAGTGTACGATAACAAGACACTAACGAACGATCCAATTATAAGTCACCCTCGCGCGAGATGTTTTACTTGTCAAGGCGAGACGGAATTTTTCTCTTCTTCGAGCAAATTTTCCTTGCTCGAACCGGCGATGTTCGTGTCGCCGCTCGTTCTTGATTCTCTCCGTGTTTTCCGTCTGTAAGTTACAAAATTGAGAATTATTTATTTATAGACATTTTAAATTCACGTACGCGCGAAATTTATGAAAGGACCTTTGATATTTTAGAGAAGCTTGGAGAACACACACCTTGTAAATCGATAGTGAATAATGTTCTCGATGATGCACGTTACACTCGCGACGAGCATCCCAAAAGCTAACAGAATCAGAGCCGGAGCGGTTTCGTAGATGGATATGCTTCTCGTAGACAACGTGTCGAGCTGGCACTGAGGCTTCCTGCTCGACCAATATTTTATCTGACGATCGCGCAATCCGGTATTGAACATTTTATACAGTCTGTAAGAGAGAAATTTCTTCTGGAAACTCATTCGCGCGAATCTCTCCATTGTACAGGAAAAATTCTAAACTCTGCTCTGTTAGATTCTTACCCGATCTTCGCCATTTCGGTGAACTGGCCATTGTGACTGGCGTACATACCCATAACGGACTGCTTGAACAGATGAATCTCTGTCAATTGGCAGATCTTGATCGGATCGAACATTCTCTCGACGTAGGGATACGCCGTGTTCGGGTCCGTGTGATAGGCCAGGATACCCTCGCTCACTTGCCTCATGCCCTCTTCTATCGGTAGATATCGCTTGGATTCCGGCAGAGGATCCCAGCGCTTCTTCCTGAAGTAATTCGACTCCGAGTTGAGTTTCTGCAAGTTTAAACCATCAAAACACACATCGCTCGTGAAGTTCGATACGCGCGTGAATTTTCTCTGTGGAAAATGCGTACGTATAGAAAGTAATTCAGGTACGGCACAGCCTCCGCGGCAATTCTCAGCTCACTGTCCGCGAGAACCGTTACGTCATCCTCCATCATGTCGAGCGGCTCGCTCAAACGAGCCGACACTATACTGCCCGAGTAATAGTAATATATGATCAAGTTGAACAGGATGATCTGCAGAAGAGCGATGCGACCCGGAATGTGTTTGGGAAAGAAACTCGCACCTGCGACGAAGATGTTGTTCATCAAACTGTCCAAACCATGCCTGATGTTTTCTGTGCGTTATTCCATACCTTGCTGGGCGACAATTCCGATGGTAAGAATCACAGCGCTAGAATTCTCTTCCTTCTTGGTCGACTCCTCGCGTTTCATTATTATTCTCATGACGAACATAGACAGCACCACGAACACGGCGTTCAGGTACCAGGTCTGACGCGCGAATGGTTTGAGAAAAATTTCGAGCTTGATGTTGTTCGATGACGTAGACAGCAGCATGAAGCAAGGTCTAAGAAAGAAGATAAAAGAGAGAGAGATAGGATCTTAAACAATGTCACCATTAATTCACAATCGAAGCTTCTAAAAGGAGCAACATTATTAATATACCGAATCGGCCAGGCCGCGCCGATGAGATTGGCGTAATCCAATCTCTCGGATACCATAATTCGAGGATTGCTAGCAAAGTCGATGTAATTCGTCTGTAATATCTCGAATATCAAGCCGTGCACGCTGTGGCGATCCCAGTAAATTATCTCCGATGCGTGCACACTTGAAAAGAAATTTTAGAAACGATTTAGCTGAAGACATACAAAATTTTTGGATATCTATTTAAGAAAAAGAGAGAGAAAGAGAGACGAGTACGTGAAATTGAAGAGATCGGCGGTGTGAGATATCATCGCGTACACGAACTTGTGCATGCTGTCCAATGATCTGGTATTAATGTCGTGCATGTAATCCTCCAACCGCATATTTTTCGGCCTGTATTGTATCTGTGTGGCATAAAAAGAAGTTGATAATACAAAAAAAAATTAGAAACCACTATTACGTACTACTGGTACATATATAACAATCGTATTTATTCAACGGTCGCAAACCACGCCAGAGATCTTCAGTATCATGCCGTGCATATTGGCTCTCCTGTGAACCAGAGGCTGGGTCAGAGTGATGGTGAGGCCTGTTCCTTGCCGCCACGAGCCCAAACTCGTCACGTTCAATGTGCCTCCTCGATATTTGCAGTGATTGTAAACGTCGTACAGATCGTAACCGCTGCTGTTCGTTATCGCGAGCACGAAATCGGTCGTTATGCTGTAAGCGCTGTCGTCCAAAAGCGGCACGCTACTGTTGAGCGTCGATCCAAGAACCAGCCAGTGATACGAGTAGTCGTACATACGATATTTTGAAGTCTTTACATATTAACGTTTGCTTTTATTTAATTCGGTTTTTGTTTTTTGCATCAAAAAAAGAGAAATGTTTAGCGACTTCACAGGATCACTTACCTCGGCGAAGATAATCACGGCGCTTTCGTTCTGACAACGCAAGTCTACGACGACTCCCAAGCTCCAAGTCTCGGTGTTCAAGAATTGTCGCACGTTGATGGTTTTGTCGTGTTTTCTGATGATCGTGAATATACCGGCTCTGCTCAATGACTTCACGAAGTAAAAGTCGTCTGTAATGTAAAAAAAAAAAAAAATAAAGAAAGACCACGCGGAGAAAGAATTTTTTAAATTGTTCCGAGTAGGAACTGTAAAATCAATTACTCGTGGCGTTTCCACAAGAGAATCCCACCACATTCCGCACTGCCTTGTGCACGAAGTAGTCGCGGATAAATTCGCTGTCCATCGCGCAAACATTGAACATGAATCGCATTAGAGCATAGAAAATCGCTACGTATGTCCCATTTCGTTTCATTTTTTAATTACTAGACACTGTGTGCGATTATTAAAGAAACCTGCAAACACCGAGTCTGCTGGCACAGATACGAATGAAAGTAGATGTTGTAGAAAGTACAGAAAATACAGTTCGATTAATTTTACAGAGTCATAGCTGCAACTATGAATTGTTTATCAATGATGTAATATTAAATTCGTTATTGAAGTTTGTGTCTTATTGTTTATTCATATGTCAAAGACTCAAGGCAAGAGAACTGTCAAACTACTATCGGACATTAAAATTGTGACGTTGACTAATTGATTTATGATTTTACGTCTAACGGATAAATAGAAACTATTTATAAAATTTAATAATATTGTTTTTTTGTTTATTCACGCGAGAGAATGTTTTCCCGAGCGATAGGTATGCGTTTCGTCAATTCCGCTAAGCGTAGATTCTGCTGTATATTTTGTAGTTTCTTTGTAGGTAATGATCTATAATAAAAAAAAAAGTTAAGATTAAATCTCGAGAATGATGTTGTATTCTTGTTTTTCAAATACTTGTTCTTTTGTTTAACCGCAGATTGTTACCGGTCGTCGTCAGGCCACATCCAATAGATGAAGTTCTCCGTTATGCAGATCACTAAAGACAGCGCGGCGGAAATGCCGATGAACACGAAGACCGGCGTGGCTTCATGAATCGACAGCGGTTCGGCAACCAACATGTTCTTCGGGCAAAAAGGTTTCCTCGCCGACCAGCGCTTCAGCTGTCGCTTTCTTATACCCACGTCGTATATCTTAGCTAAGCTAAACGTTCGTACATATTGTTGACACAAGATACTAATATATTTGGAGAAGCGATGATAATCGAATTATAATTTCTCTTACCCGATTCTCAATAGCGGAGTAAACGGGCTCCTGTGTCTGGCCCAAAGCGCCAAGACCGCGCGGAAGAGGTGAACCTCCGTCAGCTCGCATATCATCCGTGAGGTGTAATGTCGATCGATGTACGAATACGCGGAATCGATCGACGTGTGATAGGCCAAGCCGCCCTTAGCCACGCGATTCAAACCTTCCTCGAGCGGCAAGTATCGCTTTGCCTCCGGTATCTTGTCCCACCGTTTCGTGATGAAATATCGCACTTCCTCTTCCGTTGACTTTCGAAAAAATCACAAGTGCGAAATATGTATAGAAAAGCAGCATATATTAACCCTTCGACAATAGACTTGGAATCTCTATTGACCTTCCTCCCTTCCTCATAGCATAAATTCTACTTCTTTGCAAAATTTTTATTTTTCAATTGCGGGTGTCAATTGAGAAACAATCCGGTCCGCTGGTCGAGGATTAAGTAAAAATATGCTGGCAAAATATGAACGCAATATTCCGTTATGTATACCTGTAAAAAGGAACGAATGTACGGCGTAGATTCAGCCGCCACTTTGAGATTGCTGTTCGCCAAGTCGATCAGCGAGTCGCCCATTTTCTCGTCTGTGTTCTTCAACCGGTCTGACACGACGCTCGCCGAATAGTAGTTCAGGATTAACACGCTAAAAAGCATGACGTGCACAAACGCAATGCGGCTCGAGTAACGATCCGGAACATATACGGAACCTACAAAGAACGCATCAAGTCCACAAAAAAAAAAAACGTCCTCCGTGTTTCTTTCATCACCTACAACTCGTAAAAAAATTTACAAGATAATGTAAATCTGATAGCTTGTTAACGAGTACCTTGTTGGGACATAGCGCCTATGGTAAAAAGAATAGAAATGCTGTAGCCCTCTTTCCAACTGCGAATGCCTTCTTGTCTGATTAATATCACCAAAATCGATGTGGCGACTATTATCGTGCAGATTATCACGTACCACACCTTAACGTCTAACGGCCGCACAAATTGCTTCGTTTTCATATTTGCTGAGGATATCGTTCGGAAGAGAAAGCAGGATCTATACAAACACACGTAAAGCATTGATATGTATTATATTCGAAGCGCGCATCGCGAAATGATGTTACTACCGCATAGGCCACACCGGACCAATGATATCCCCCATTCGCAATCTCTCTGACTTCATCATAATTGGACTAGCCGAGATGTCTATCATTTTTTTCTGAAAAGCGACGAACATCGGCGCGGAATTGTCCTGTCGTTTTCTCGGATTTACCTCCACAAGTTCCACACTACAATAGAAAGAAAGAAGCAATATATATCTACGGAAAAGACAAGGCGCGAAAGTGAATTCTTACGTGAAGTTAAGAAGATCGGCCATATGCATCAAGAGCGTATATAGAAATTGGGATCGACCGTATTTCGCTTTCATGTCCGAATCGATCATGATGTCTTCCGTCGACGTGTTGTAGAATTTTTGCGGCAGCTGCGAGAGATCTCGGAACAATAAATTCGCAAACTACCGTACACATGTAAACGGAAAATCGCACGGAGGCGATCGATCACTCACTAAGATTCCCATTCGAAGTTTCATGCCGTGCAGGTTCGATCTTCTCTCGTACTTCGACTGTCTCAGTTTAATCGCCACGCCGGATTTCTCGGTCCAGTATCCCAGCGCGGTAACATTCAACGAGCCGCCGCGCGCCTTGCACGGATTGTACACGTCGTACAGATCGTAACCGGTGAGAGACGGCACGGCGATCGTGACATCGGTCACTATACTGAACGCGTCGTCGTTCAGCATTTTCACGGTGTCGTTCAACTTACGTCCCAAAATCAGCCATTTACGCGTCTCGTCGTACATGAGATACTTCGCGGCCTTAAATTAAACGCAATCAATGCAAATAATTATTGTTTTTTCTCCTCTTTCAACACATTTCTTTTTAAATGTTATTTCCTTCACGTTGATGATAAAATATTTTTTTAATTCTAAATTTTTTGCTTAGAAACTTGAAACTTAAAAGATTTCTCCAGACAAGACCTCATCTTCTTTTTACCTCGGAATAAATCACGGAGTAATTGTATTTGTCGCAACGCGCGTCCACGTAAATGCCCAAATTGCGATAATTGGTCTGCAAAAGCGTTCTCACGGTGCGCGCCGGTAACGCGATCACAGAATTGAGATTCCATACTGCCGTCAATACGAAGACGTCGTTGAGCATCTTCGCAAATTTTACATCGTCTGTTCGTGAAAAAGAAAGCATATTGCTTGTACAGTAAATGCAAAAACATATATATATATATATAATTATAAGTAAATATACATATATTTTTTTTCACGCGCACTTTCGGAACTGCCGCAAGAAAATCCCACGATGTTGGAGACGCCCTTGTGCATGAAATAATCGCGGACCATGATATTGTCGTTCACACAGGAAACGAGCGCAAGATGCAAGAGAAGCAGCAACGTCCGTCTTTCGAGAATCATTTCTCTAAAATTACGCGATTACGTTGCCGGATTGCACGAGAAACTTGAAGGAGGAGAGACAACAGTCGTTTCTCTGACGTTCATTGCATCGTGAAATATTCATCGCACGAGCTTCTCGTGCGTGAATGTTTCATTTTAAGTATTCGTTCTTACGTACATGATGTATGTACATACATGAAATAATTTCTTCGATCGATCTGCACACTCATCTATTTTCTATCGTTTTAGATGCTTCTATGCTCCTTTTAAGTTTTGAGCGTTATTTCGGAATTATGACGAGAAAATTTGCAAGGAAATATATTTTTACTGGAAACGAGATTTTTTTTAACACGTTGACTGCCCTGGTCATCTGTGACCGAGGTTATTACATTTTTTAGAAGAATTAAAATTAAAAAAAAAAGTTTATCAAGAGTAACCCAGTGCATCGTAGGGCTATGATTGGTCACACGAGCGACCACCAGCGTTAAAATTTGAGTAACAGTCAACGTGTTACAAGGGAAATATAGAAAGAAGTGTAGCGACATTGTGTACAAATAGGACACTGATTTAAAATCACAGTCTCACAATTAATGTAATTTGTACTCTTTTCGAATGCATGTGGCATTACGTATATTAAGGGTACATTCTGACACGGTGCGCGCTCAGTGAAGCTCGAGAAAATTATAAATAAGGTAAACTTATAAATGACTAGTAGACATTATATTAAACGCGATTCCAGTCGTGAATTCGTCAAAAAAACTTTGGAGCCAAAATCCATTGGAAATCGATGGAATCGCTCATTGCAGTGCGTACGGCGGAGTGTCGTTGGTCGTAAGGTAAAATTTTCCACGTAGCCTGTGAATACAGAAAAAAACAAATCGTAAATCTCTCATCATATCGGAGGAACAATTGCAACACTAGAAAAATTTTGATTGAAGATGTGTGAAAAAGAATTTGTCTTACGACGTGGAAACGTATTCGCCCATCAAAACGATCGGATTGTAATCGCAGAGTCGCTCCTTGTACTTCTCCCAACTTTCGCACATACGCGCCTTGAAGCCCACCGTGCTGCCGATGCTCTCTGTCATGAGCTGATGAGCTCGCGAATGGCTGCAATAAGCTGCGAACGTAGAAAACGGTATTGAAATATATTGCGTGTATGTTTAAGAGAAAGACTTTTAATATTTAAAAGTTTTTTAGTTTTTTTAATAGTTTTATAACAAAAATGTGTGCACAAGTGTACTTGTTCACTCACTTATCGTAGGCACGAAAGAGCACCCGGGCTGAGGAATCTTGCCGTTGTTGGGATAGAAGTCGGCATGTCCAAGCGGCACCAGAGATCCGAACACCGGACCGCTGGTGTGGATCACGTCAACGAATTGCGCATCCGTCGGATCCAGTCGGTACTCCGGATCGACGATTCCGGTGATGGTCTCGAACAGCGGACTCGCGGGATCCAATCCTTTCGCAAAAAAAATTACAGGATACAAATCATGTTGTACATTAACGCCTGTACAACAAATGATGTAACAGTCGCGCGTTACCTGTTATTCTCCCGATACGACCGTCGTGATAAGCGCCGGCAAAACCCGCCACGTAAGAACCCAAGCTGTGACCGCTGATGTGCACATCCTTGTACTCCAGATTCGAGTCTCGGTTCAAGAACTCGAGAAACTGGCCCAAATATTGGCCGACGATGCGCGTGTTTTTGGCCGCCGCCGGATAGGCGTCAGCCGCCAGAATTCCCCAACCGACGACTATCACGTTCACATCCTGATAAAGCAGATACGCTAAAAATGCAATAAATGTTACATATCTAATCTGTATTCGCAGCGAGAAGAGAACAAGGCGCGACATTAATTTTAATTTTAATTTTTTTCGGAATTTTGTTGAGAATTTTATGATTCTTATAATGCTATTATGTTTGATCATGTAAAAAAAAAGAAACGCAAAAATTAAATTTCAACAGAGTTACATTGAAATATCCAATAAAGATTTTATCGACAATTTTTCTCGGCATTTGACCGACGCGACGTCGAGTTCAATCGCGACGTCTCGATGTTGAGCAACGATATTTTATTGAACATCTTATCGGAATATTCGGTATCGCAACGCTCGACGCCGATAAAACGTCGGCAATTTTTTAAATGTAATCCTGAAAAAAAAAAAATAATAATAATTTCGAAACTCTCTTCCGCGAACTGTCTTTCGGCGAGAAAGCGAAACCTTGCAAAACGATTAATTAAGCCGCTATCGCGCTGACTCTTGAACCGGTCGCGACGTCGTCGATTCCGTGTTTACCGAAATAAGCTGACCCTGATTGTTTGCGAAAGTGACAGTATATTGTGACAGAGAGAGAGAGATAGAGAGAGAGAGAAAGAGCAGAATGACGCAACATACACTTGATTCCACCCACCATCTATTAGATCTCGTATCCAGCCCTCGTTTCCGGTATCGCTGAATCCGTGGATGATGAGCTTGGTCGGTCTGCTCTCGTTGAAATGCGACGCGTACAGCACCTCGGTGTTGTTCAGGAACAACTGCTCCTCGCCGAACGGATTTTCCCTGCAATGTCGTAAGAACCTATCGATATTGCGCGTGAGACAATTTTGGAGAGTAACTTATTTGCGAAAAAACGCGTAGTACGACAATTTCTGTCGCGAGGAAATTTTGAAATTTGGGCGCATAAAAAAGGGAGAGTTTCTTCTTTCGATTCTTCGATTTTGCCAGAAAAAGAAAACAAAGAGAAGAAACGAAGAAGAGAAAAAGAAGAAGAAGAAAAGAGAGTCGATCCCGAAGCCGCGATATTCAGACGTCGACGTGACGCGCGACGCGGCGCCTCGGTTATTCGATAGTCAATCAAACGTCAGCGCTGAGAATAGAATACTCGCTGATTGCACGTATCATTAAAAAAACTGATGCATCCTCCACGCGGCGCAAGCCCGCGATAACGTGTCAGGGTGCATGGAAATTAGCCGCGTCGGCGTGTGATTGATTCCCGATCGGCGCCAAGATACTTCTCCCTTGACCAATCATGTGAATATACGTAAATTATCGTGTAGAAAAAAATATTTTTCTTTTCTCTTTCTCCTTCTCTCTCTCTTCTTCTCCTTCTCTTCACGAAGAAATATCCGTACCGTTCGGCAAACGGTACGGATATTTAATGCGCAATATATTATACAGCTAAAAGTCAGTTTAAACCTTTTGCTTCTTCAAACACTTTTAATAAACGTAAAAAATAATACGTGAATAAAAGAAATTCGAACACGGTTTTTTCTTATGTTTTATTATTATGAACAACTTGCAAACAACTGAACGATACGGTTTTTATCAATGCTTTCGAGTTAAACTAGAGCGTGATGTGCAAATTACACAGACTAAAATTCTTCATTCTTTATTCTCATCTCTCTCTCTCTCTCTCTCTCTCTCCTCTCATAATTAACTGAATATTTTTATCGATGTAATCTCGTAAAAAAATTGCACATACAATAATTAACAATAACACCAACTGTACATACCTAGTGTACAATTTGAAGGTAGCCGGTTCACGTTCTACCACTGTCTGGACGATCGATGTTTGTGCGTCGTCTTTCAGCATCGTCTCTTCCGGATACGCTAGGATCGAACAAGTAAAAAAAAATTGATCGATCAATTCGTAAGACGAAAAAAAAAAACAAAAATCAAACGGTACGAAACTATCGAAAATAAATGAAAGAGAGAATTGCTCATCGGTCAAAAAATACAAGATACGTCGAACAACCGATTGATTGTACCTGACCGAACGAGGAAGATGATCGAGAGAACGAGAAACTTGGTAACTGACATGGTTGTTCGTAAGGACGCACACCGGCCAAGATGCATTGGATTACTACTTTAACTTGGCCAGCTTAACGTCCGCTCGTCATTCATCCCGCACGCGCTCTCTTTTTGCTCTTTGATCGGCTCGAGGGAGTAAACGCGATAAGAGGAGCGTTTAACGTGCCAAAGATTTAATTTGTTATATAATATATTATATGGGTATTTTATTGTGACGCGAGTATCTCTGTGTATTTTTAGATTTGTTAATTTAAACGGAGCGGAAATGTTTTACCTACTCCTTTCTTCAAAAAACTTGTTCCCAATCCATCCGATCTCATCATCCGTGAACGCGTTGAGAACGCAATTTTAATTTCTACTTAAGAATTTAAATTTCGAGCGCTGTAGCATCACATGACAGCAACGCATGCGCATATTGTCCCGGCTCGTATCGTTTGTTGTGTTTATTCCGACGATCGTCACTGCACGTCACAGTTGTATTTGATGTGTGACAGATTTTCCAACCTGTGTGCAAGTCGGTTTGATTTGGTTTTGCAATTGCCAACAGACACAAGACATTGAGCAACGTTTTTCTTTTCATTAACAAGTCTGTTTTGGTCCGAAACGATACTTTTTTAACTATCATAGTTTTTTTTTTTTTTTTTGCATAAAAACGAATGAGTATACAATCATCAAAATCGTGCTAAAAAACGAATAATAAATATTTACCAGTTTGTTTGATTAGAAGTGCATTTATTTATTGTTAAAAGTGGGGTGTGAATATATACAAGCCAATGTACCTTCTAAATCATTGAGTTAAACGAGTTTGTCAGTAACACCATGTCGCCAGATCCCACACAAGAACCTATTCAAGAGAATCTATCAATATCCAACGTATCCTTAGATGCGAGTGTAATAAATGATGAGGAAACCAGTGATGATGAGAATATAGGAGTCACAGGTTATCAGCCATTATCTCAAGTACCTACAGATGCTGATCCTTTGTTGGACAACGAAGAGGTATGTTATAACAAATAAAGTAGTAATATTTTCTATTTGTTTTCACAAATAATCTGATGATTTCTTTTTGAGAATAATTGATTTTTACATTCTGCTTCAGAATGAAGAATGGTTATCAAGATTTGATGAAGAATCTATTCGACCATCATCCAATCCAATAGTGGAGACTCAGCAAGTAAGCAAGTAAAATTAAAGAAAATATTATTGAATGAAAAAATACAACTAAGGAGTAATTTTAATTGTAGTTAGCAAAAAGAATTTTGATTTCTGTCATTTGAAAATCAAAGAAAACTTTCGTTTGTTGTTTCAGAATTGTCCTTCAGAGATACAGCAAGTCTGGTCATGTTCGAGCAATCGCTCTGATATTGATCTAGATGCAACTAAAATCAAAGAAGTAAAATCCGTCATGGCGTCCATCAAGCTTCCTGAAACTTCCATTCCACAATGGGCAAATACAATCTCAGAGGATCAATGGAAAGAGCAGCTTCTTGTTCGCATTAGAGAGATACAGAATAAAAATAGAGATCAAGGTGCAATGTAGTTTGTAATTATATGGCAAATGTGATCTTTATAAGAAGGCAGTTTACATATATGGAATATTTGAAATAATTTATCATACTATAAGAAAATTACAGATACAACACTGAAATGTTCAGTTGTTACTGTGTCAAATATTTTTAATCCTTTGCATGCCTGGGAACAAATAATTTCATGTTATGAGATCTATGAGACTTCACAAAAAATCGATTTTTAATAGATAAATTAAAAATATCAATTAGTTTATGATTATGAATAATATTTAGATTTTTTGATTAAACAAAAAGAAAACTAGAAATTAAAAAATCTTTAGTTATGATCAAAAAAATGTTTAAAGTTTTATATTTTGAAAAAAAGGATGGGATTTATTAGATTCTACCGGGCATGCAAAGAGTTATTCAACAAATAGCTATTTGTATGCAAATTGTTATCTTTTTGATGATGTTTTCAACAGAGTTTACTTAAAAAGTTTTTTTCTATCAGGATTATTTTAGTTTGGAGGAATGATTTATTTTATAATTTTTTAAATTATAAATTTGCAAAATTTTGATTTTTTAATGTGATCTCTATAAATTTTTTCATGGAATATGTAACATGTTTATCCCAGACCAGGTTTCTGTCTTTCAAAAATGACTTATAAACATTTTAGGAAGCTTAATTAAGTTAAGAAAAATTCCAAGCATAATTTTAACATTATTTTGTTTATAACATATAAAATAGATAACATTTCTGCATAGCCGTAACATTAGACGTCTAATGAATATCCATGTGCCGTCTAAACATCTAGAGAAAATTTGTATAGAATGTTATTCCATGTGGGATTAGACATTTATAACTTCATGTGACATGTAATGAACGTCTAATGGAGAGTTTTGTAGATTTTTGTTTTATATGCGGATTATAATGTGAGAAACAAATAATTAAGGAGTATTGATTAAATTGTAAAGTATATATTATTGTTATTTTTTTATATAATATGTTATTTGAAAGCAGATTATAAGAGATACATGATGCATTAGTTTAATTAATAAACATTGATGTATAAATTCGAAGTGAAACATATGATATCTTCACGTGATATCTTTCATATCAGATTTCACAGTATATAATATATGTATACGCATATATTCTGTGAAATTTGATATATTTCTTAATCTCACGCACATGAGATGCTTGAATCCCATTTTGATTGTGTTTTTTTAAATAATATGATTGAAGAAGACAAAGTCTAATTCTATAGTTCAAACTCTGCATCAATAGCAGCAGCTTTGGATGGATTGAGCTTCTTTCGTAAAGCAGCAACATCGTCTTCTATTCTTATCAATTTCCGATATTTCTGAAATAGAACAAAGTATATATAAAATTTTGTGTACATAGAAGGATGAAGTTTTTAATTTTAAAAATTAGTTGTGTTTACACCATTAAATTTGTGTAATAAAAATTACACTCATTTATTATTTTGCTTCGATATCTGCATTAATTTTTAAAAGCATGATTAAATTTTTAATTTGTAAATAGTTGACATAGATATTTGATACGAATCTATGCTACCTCTACAATTCGTGAAAAAAAGAAAAGTGGATTTTTTATATATGTATGTAATTACAGCGACTTATTGGCAACATATCAAAAAGTAGTTGCAGTACAGACTCAAATCAAAATAGTTCTTACATCAATCAAAGTGGATATTGCACACTTACTTCTGAGGTAGTTCCCGATGTAACACTCCAGATATAGATCATGTAACCTGGAATACACAACATCGAGGAGAGGCCCGCAAGCCATCCTAACAAATGGCTCCACCATGGAAATTCGTATGTAAGATATTTCACAGGGACGAATTTAATGATATTGAAGATGAAGACACCCTAATAATACACAAGATGCACAATGTGACAACATGGTTTACAGTCTGTTCTAAATCAGACAAAATTAAAGTCTTACCACGCAAATGGCAGGTGTGGTAAACGTCCAGCAGATCTTCCACCAGAAGCAAGGATAATAGCCTATCATGTCTCGTATGCCATCGTAAAATCGATCCACTCCAAATGCCCACGACACGGAGATACACTCGAAGAACATCAGGAAAAGTAAGCAAAATCCACTCACGGCGTACGTGTCCAGCAGTTGAAACACGTACATTCCGCCCTGAAAGTGGAATCGTTTCTCATTGCAGTTGCTTTTGAATAAAGAAGGTTATTTAATCTTTATTAAGAGGATGCTGGAACGACGGCCAAACAAACTTCGATTCGCGGCCGCTCAGCGGATCTTTAGATCGAGGAGATTTGAATATTCCATCTTTCACTGCACATTAAAATATATAAGAGCGTAAAACTTCAATTAATTAAGCATTACTTATAGTTTAATCCTTATTGAAAATACTTTGTCAATTTCGCTGAAACATTTATTTCGTGAAGATTTTACAGTGAGAAAATAAAAATCAGATTTTCACAAAGAAAAAAATGCAAAATACGTGGATCATCCATTATCTTATGTGCGCTTTAAGACTTGTTAAATATACTCACTTCCGTAACGCATAGAAGTCCGATCAGATAAGAGATCAAGCATACGATTGCGATGAACAGTTCTTTCCGTTTTCTGAGCAGTCGCGGCCACTCGTCTACGGCGGCGGTGATGAAACCTTCCATGGTGCAGAACTATAGAGGAAACGCAACTTTGTCTTTAACATTGATATTAATCCGCGCAGTTCCGGGAAAACGGGTGCCAAGATTGAATTCGACAAGTCCGTGTTACCTGACTGTCTAATCCTATCAGTAGCAGCATGAAAAAGAAGAGACTCGACCAAATTGATGCTCCGGGCAATTGCAACACTGCCGAGGGATAAACCAAAAAGGCCAAACCCGGTCCTAGGTCGAAAATATTAAAAATATGTATACAGGATGTCTTTAAGGAAAAAGGAAGAAAAAAAGAAACGCTGGAAGCAGCTAACTACCGGAAGCAGCCACATCGGCAACTGGTTTCTGTTGCTCGTGTGCCATGAAACCGACCACGGAGAATATGACCACTCCGCTGAGCAGACTGGTGCAGGTATTCACCCCGCATACAATAAGAGCATCTCTGCAACATATCGACAAGATTAAATAATTCTTGCGAGAAGAATTTTAATTTCCGTATATTTAACTTTAAAGAGAAAAAATTAAAAAAAATACAAGCGAACGAAACGAGAAGGTAATTTAATTATAAATAATTATAAATATCGTTATTTCTTATAGTATTATTTGTTATCAAGTTGTTAACAGATAATTGGATTCAAGAAGAGATGCACAACTATGTTTTTTTACAGAGCGAAGTATATACACAAGTGTAAAGCAGCGATTGAGTACTGCAACAATAGTGGATCGAAAGCGCTTACTTGTAAACGTTATTGTTGAATTTGTTGTAACTGCCTAGAGCTACCAGCGCACCTAGACCGAGGGCGTAAGTGAAGAATATCTGCGTCACTGCGTCTATCCATACCTACACGATAATCGCGCAATAACACTTGTTGTGTTTTAGTCCGCATTAATGAGAAATCGGCATTACATTAACAACAACTTTTACCTCGGGATCGCCGAGTTTCGAGAGATTCGGCGTGGCGTAATACTTCAGACCTTCCGAAGCGCCGGGCAGCGTCAAACCTCTCACGAGCAGCACCGCCAGCAAGGCGTACGGAAACAGCGCCGTGAAATAGACAACCTAAATCACATTCTGCATTATACACGTTACTGCTCTCAACAGAGCGAAGAGAGCGAGGATACGTATTTTTCGAACGAGCTCGCGCCTCACCTTGCCGGTCCATTTGACACCCTTCCAGATGCAGAAGTAACACATAATCCACACGACGGCGAGCGTGCCGGCCAGTTCCCATCGTATACCGCCCACATCTTCGATGCCCGAAGAAATCATCAGAGTTCGCCTCCTATTGTAAGCAAACAATCGTAATTTCGCTTTACTCCGATTGATCAGCACAGAAACGTAGACTAGATGAATAACTTACTCCCAAAACTCTTTCACCGGGTCCTTCAGCAACTCGTGACTCAGGTTCCCGACGGACGTGGCGCATATGAGGTCGTTCGGCCAGTAATCGTCGTGCCAGCACGTGGCGTTCAGACGTTCGTCGGGCGTGATGCAGTAGCGCGTGTTCCACGCGTTTTCGCAGGTTCTCCAGGGTACGTCTACATGCAAAATTCACATCAGATAGATTTTAAACCGAAGTCAAATTTAAAATTAGAAAATAAGCAAAAGAATGTTGAATGACGACACTGAAGCGTTCGGAACGCCGCGTTTTGAAGTCACATGAAGTCTCACCGGTTTGCAGAGAGACTAGGAAGTAGAAGAGCGCCCAAGCGAGGATGATGATGTAATACACGTTGGTCCAGCAGGAGAGCACGCAAGTCGCATATCCGATACCTGCGGAGATCTACATTGTCAACGTTGTTTCCGGAAGTGTGTCAAGAAGAGACTATCAGCGAGATAATCCCGCGTGAATTTACCTTTAAATAATGGCGCTATCTTGAACACACCTAGACCGCCGATCGTCAGCATCTGTCCCAAGGACAATTCCATCAGGAACATCGGTATACCGGCCAACGCGAGCGCTATGAAATACGGCACCATGAAGGCGCCGCCGCCATTCTTGTAGCAGAGGTAAGGAAATCGCCATAGATTTCCCAGACCTATCGCCAGTCCCACGACGGACAAAATAAACTCGATCTTTAAACGAGAAAAAAAATAATAGGTGAGTAATTTTGAATAGTGAGTTGTTTATAGATGGTAATATCAACAAAGAATAAAATTATATGTATGTACCTTGCTGCTCCAGTACCCTCGTTCCGGCAGATCCTTGGCTCGTATTTTGATGATGGAGGACTGTCGCAGGCACTGTATGGCCTCGAAACGGAAGTCCGATTCCTTTCCTCCGCTGTTAGAAGTGCGGTTGGTCACCGTCGGCTCGGAGAAGAGAGCTTTTAGCTCCTGCACTGGATTCGCGGTGCTTGCCGCCGGTTTTCGCGGAAGAGGACTCGTGGATCTGTCTACCTTGGGACGGCCCGGAGTGGTCGGCTCCTTCGAAGGCATTCTTTTGCGACGGCGAAATCGCGGAACGAGATCGAAATCGAAGGACGGATCACGTCATCCCTATCGGCCGTTTGGAGTGAAAACCAGCTCGTGAACGCGTAGTATATGCGTGTGTGTGTATATATATATATATATACTCTCTTCTCTCTGATTAAGCGCTGGCTGGAGCGAAGTTGTCGAATCGAAAGCGAACAGAAGGAAGGAACGAAGGGCTGATTGATGTAACTGTCGTCTATATTGGGAAAAGTTGTCTCGGTCCTATCTACAGCCACGTTGAACTTCGACGAAACGGGAAAATCCTTCGGGAACAGCTGGACGTGTTGCGAGGTGCGTCCGAACTTGAGTCCACACAAAAGATGACGATAAAAACCTTAATGCAAGTAATACTCTCGCGCGGGATCTCTCACATAATATTCATCGCGGTCGTCGTCGTCGTCGAGCGCGAGGTGCGTACAAGGTATGACATATAGTAGACAAGGGTCTTGATGATGACGGACGATAGATAACGAGCTACTTCCGGGAATCATAGCGTTCGCCGAATGCGTTCTCATCGTCACAACCTTGTCCTATTTTATGATTTAACTCATGGTGTCCTATACAATTGCGCGGTGTGTGCCCGTCTCTGTGTGTATGTGTGTGTGTGTGTGTGTGTCTTTCGCGATAACACGGCGAAAAAATTCCGTCCTTCGTGCATTCGCGGATGTTTTATAATCGTTTGAAATAATCGATTAAGTCGTGCGTTTCAATTTGAATTGCAAATTGACTCGAGCAATAAGTAGCTGTGATTGGTAACAGCAACGCGCAACGGAAGTAATCTCTGTTTCGTTACAAATATCGTGTTAAAAAAAAAAAAAAAGCTAAAACCAAGTTTGACACCAAGAAAAATACCTAACTCGCGATACATTTGCATGGAAATGAGTGACGCAATACTACTGCTATTGTGTCGCACAATCGACCGCGTATGTGCTCTTACATCGTGCTCCTACACCCCGTCAATGTTTTTTTCTGTTTCTTACCTCTCTGTGTCCTCGTGCTGATTCCTATTCCTGCATCCTCCTATGTGTCCTGCCGAAGTGCGCTATTCCTTTTTCTTCACGATAATTGTATACGCGCGAGAAATCACTTTTTTTCTTTTTTTTTTTTACTGCTATTTGAGCAGAATGCGGAATTCCCCGAGGAGCCGAAGACACCCCGTTTCGTAACGTTAACCGGACGTTCGACCGAGCAGGACTTCGAGGAAGGGCCCTCGCGGATGCAGAGATTTCTGCCGTACCCCGTCGCGATCTACCCCACAATGACACGCTCAGTCCCCCTCAAGCATGAACCTATCTTTCCATTCAACAAATTAATGCCACAGTGTCACTCTATATTTAGGCTGCTCGTGCGGCACGAAGAGAGAGAAGATCGGTTGTACGCGCGCGAATCACTGCTACCGATTCGCTACGCGAAACAATGTTTTCTACTTCTTTTTACTTACCTTCATAAGCGCGCGTGGGTCCTCCGACGCGATAATCATGTCTATATTAATTCGGAGGAGTACAACTTATTTGTTAACGCACTATGAGATAAATACAAACGTACGATCGCGGTCATATTCTGAGATGAGATAAAACGTTAAAAAACGCTCAAAATGTTTGAAACGACTACTTTTCTTAATTGTTATTTCAGTAATTGTAATTTTAAAGTTATTTGTTAGGCTCCGTCTATATTTGTTTATTTTTTTATTTATTGTAAACAAGATAATTTTTGCCGTTGAAAAAGAAAAAACAGATTGTCGCATTCACACAAGAAGTAAAGTATTAAAAAATTAAATAATATGTAAAAATAAAAATTAAAAAACATATAAGCAAAATGAAATATATAAATAAATATAAAAGATTAATGTTCCAAATTGCTTAGCAGGTGTGTATGTATGTGTATGGATATATACATATGTATGTATATACAGTACATCGTATACGTGTTTGATTTGTGTTTGCACAATATGTATGTTCCGCTGCCTCTATTTTCTTTTGCTTCTTTCAAGGATATTTTTACTGATCTTCAATAAACACAACAAAATAATGTCGATTGCGATAGAAGGGAGCGGAGAGATATATAAGCTTTCTCGCGCTTTACTCGCGCGTATAATCTACAGTGTATCTATCAAGTTCAGTTCTCCTCAGAAAACACAGTGTAAACATAATTGAAGGAGTTTGAATAATACGACGACAACGGAATTACTGTAAATTTTGCACGTATTTTTTAATATAAATTATGGATAAAGAAGTTAGTGACAACAAAGACGTTACAAATCCAAAACATATTAAGAATGAACTTACAATCACTCCTTGCCAACGAGGCACTTGTGTAATTTGTGATATCGAAAACTATTACATCTCCGCGGAAACATGGAGAACGAAAAAGTCACAAATGACAATAAACGAGATGTTTAATTCCATAATTGAAACTGTTGAATTGGAGAAACTGAAGTCTGTTTCAGCAGCAATAATCGTGTCGTGAAATAACTGAATAATATTAAAACCATGTCATTATTTTTGCAGCTATGAATTACGCCTTAATACAAATGAGAGAAATGTCTGTGAAAGGTGTGATGCGCTTTTAAACACTTATGACAGCATGAGGATAGATTATGTAAATATTCTTAACATGTTACATGACAAGAAGCAAATGATGGACAACTGTCGAAAGACGATTTTACAATTTGTAGGACCGATATATTTACTGTTAGAAAAAAACGAGTCCAGTGAGTGAAAGAACCAAGAATGACGATTAAACAAAGACAAGTGATAAAAACGTAACATATTAAGTATATACGTATAAAATATAAATCGAGAACTTGCAGTTTTCTCGACTAATTATTAATCGTTTATTATCTGAAAGTGTACATTTATTTTGCAAAATAATATATTAGAAAAACATTCATATGGAATAAATAAGTAAATAATTTTTTTTGTTACAGAAAGCGATCCATCTTGTGTATAGTGACATATTTTGTTTTGCAACAACTATTTCACGTCGCAAATTTCAACAAAGAGAATCGGAACTTATCGAGACAAGAATCAAAGAGAAATTATACACGTATTATATTGTACGTATTATATTGTATAAAGCGATAGATAATAAGGAAATACATGGCGTATATCTTGGCGTATGCTTTCATGTTTCTTTTCGTTATGGTAATTGCGAAAAATTATACTTGTTACTACCGTTTTTTAAGCTGTGATACACCTAATTGTTAAAGTTATTTTAATAAAAATAATATGTTATACTACAAAATACACGCGCTAAATAATAATTATTATATTTACTTTTAACACTCGAGACGAATAAGTGCATTATTATGCAAATATATATTAATGTGTAATTGTAATTATATTACTGATGGACAGTTACATTGTTTATAACATTACATTGTTCATATGATTGTGTCAGCTGTCGTCTTTATCGACTCAGTGCTCTCTCTCTCTTTCTCTTTCTCTCACATGCTTTCTAGTGACATTGCGGAGGTAATGTTGACGTCACTGTCACGAGAATTGTTTTGAATACATTCTGTGCAACCACATGTGCAAAACGGTTATATTGGTTGATCTGCCGTGTCATAGCTTCTGATATTTTAAATACATAACAAATTCACACTCGCGAGTGTGGGTCTGGACAATGAATCCGGCAATGGATCTGGACATACTCGTGCTTGATGTGCTCGAAAAAGATGACTACACTATTCTGAAAAAGTGGACGGAGTGGTGTCGTGTGTTTCGGGAGACTGTCAGTAACCAAGTTGAGGGAGCCCACTCTACTGAGCAAGGTATAAAATCTTTTACACATTGTGCATATACATAAATTAGAAAGCTTTCTGAAGATAAAAACAAGTGATTTCACGTTGCACAATTTAATTGTATAATTACTTGATCACAATAAACTGTGGAATTGATAGTTTTTACTTCTTTTTTATATAATAAAAATATTGTTTGGCACATTGCAGCCCAGAATCCTCGTGTTAAACAAATATCAAAACTGGAAAATGACTATGAGAAATTGAAACTCGGTTTAGAGAATCTTGTAACAGAAGAAAAGCTATTAGATAAGAAGATATTTAAAATAAAAAAGGATAAGGAAGACCTAGAAAAGCAATCCGAAATCGTAAGAACAGAAAAGGATGATTTATCGGTACAGTTATTAAAGTTGGAACATGGTAAGTAGATTCTGTTTGAATCTTTTATCAATTGATTGAATCCATCGTATTCTTAATCTCTTCCAAACTACATTTCTCTTCAGATATACAGGAAAGGAAGAAGACCAAGATTGCGCAATGGAACGCTGTTAAACGTGCCATGAGCTTTTATAAACAAAACTTGGATATACACATAAGTCTCGAAGAACATACAGATGGTAACCAAATACGATTTGATTTCTTCACACACAACGAGGCAACAAAAAACAAATATTTTGTAAAATTATTACACAACAAGAATGAATGGATAGGTAAAACTAGAAATGTTTATAGACATATGCGTGTATACATACATAATGTAATATAATATGCGCATATTTGTAACTAATTAATAATACTAATATGTGATTGTTTCAGTCGAGCAAGTTGAGCCAAAATTAAAGAAAGAACATTTGAAAGAGATGTGTGTTGTAACGAAATCTTCGGAATGTTCCAGAATATCGAACATTACATTGTTCTTGTGCCAGATACGAAACGTATTTCTACAGCATTATATCAAAACATCGTAAAGCTTTATGCATATTAGTTGTATATGGATGTGTATATAGAATATATATAATATTTTTATATGATAGAAAACGAATATATATATATTCTCGTACTTTCATCCTTTTTTTACGAAAGAAAGAATAATTTTTACTAATGAAAGTTGAAATATACTTGAACTAAATCGTTGTGTATATACAGTAGATACGTCAAAAACGCGCTTGCTATTAGTTTTGACAAGTTTATATCTTGCAAAATATATATGTATGTTTTATATGTGATGTACTTCTCTATTGATTGTCTCGCACCTGTAATTCTCTGAACGATATCCCGCGCAAGTAAAAAAAAATCGAGATAACCGACTTCATTTTGTTATAATTAAATTTCACAGTCGCGTGTGATTCACAGACAGCTTTTTGCCGATTGTAATTTAAGATTTGCAAGAGAAAAAACCAATTGGCGACGAAAAAGAAGCAATAAAGGATGATGTATGCATACATATGTTTAAACGTCAGCGTGATTTTATTCAACTACAGTACATATTACAGTATTTTGTGTTTTGTGTCATTTCTCTTTCAATTTGTATTAATTTGGTTACAAGGGTTTTTTGCCGTTTCTGATTCGAGACTTAAGCAGAAAACGAAATCGGAGAAAGAGGAGAATGCAAATCACAGTGCGGATAAATAACTTAAGGGCTAAAATTACATAAAAACAGGTCTCTGCTTTGTCTTTTCGTACTTATCGTATGTAAAATGTATAAACGGTACCTACGCGTACGTATAGCGCTGCTTCGTTTCGAATGGCATCAGTGACACCACTTAGACGCTTAAAAATTAAAACATACGGCGCACGTATTAGATCGGCGTTGTGTTAAAATCGTTTTTCGTTTGTATTCCGTATGTCTAAAGTATACTCACGTACAGATATGTGTAGACAATTAGCTCGTAATACTTAATTATTTATTTCGCCTCTCTCCAGCGATGTACGATGTAAAGTTACTTTCTTCATTAAAATACTTAATAAAGATAAATTATTATTTTGATTATGAGTTTTCTAAGCTAATTGATGCTGCAATTCCGAGCAAACGTGCAAATAAATCGTAAACTCGTAAAATTACCGCTTACAAGGCAATTATAAGAAGCTAAGTCCAAGCACAGTACACAACACAATAGGTACAATAGATTCTACATTAGACTGCAATGCTGTGCATCAGCGTCTTTGTTGCAGTACATTCATAATCAAGATGAGCGAGCAACTTTACTTTGAATTGATTCCGAAACAAAACTTGGAATTGCAGCACTAAGTTAGCAGTCGTACGAAGCATTGACTGCTTCTGCATGTGACGAAAGAACCGAGCAAGAAATTGCCCGATGATTTCATTTAAAATCGAAAAAAATTTAACTTTGCGATCTTCAGTCACGGAAATGTGTTTTTTTTTTCGCGTTGCATTTTATTATTATTTATGCGCGCGCATGTATCCGGAATAGTTGAACACCGTATATGCGGCTAAACGGGTTGTGTTACATTATGTATGCCCGGAGGCACGTTGACAATAATTCGTCCCTATTGGCACGAATTAACAAAAGAGTCAATTGATCGCCCACTGCCAATCTGTCCGCGCTAACGGCATAAGTTAACAGATTTTATTTGCTTCATTGACCCGCAAGGGAATTCATTTGCATATGCATGATTATTGAGAGATTCGATCGAAGACCGAAGTCTTCTGTGAGTTATTATGTTGTAGAAGGCTGTATGTGTGCGATATGTATAGCTCCTTTGTTCGCGCAACATTCTCGAAACTATTTTACAACATGCAAGAAACAAATTCGTCAAGCGCGACTTACGCGTTAAATACACGGAAAACAAAATTGTGGACTGTGAAGCTTTGTTTGGAGATACCAATACGTATGTCGACTATTCGCCAGCTTCGTACACAAGTTAAAAAAAAAAAGCGCTAAATTAAGGATGACTTATAATGGGGACATTCGCTCATAAGTGGTTATTTACAATGAAAGGACGTATAAGAATCTTACCGGATTGTTAAGAACGAAAAAGTAACGTACAATTCACTTGTACGAATTGTGGGAATCTGTTTTTTTTTTTTTTTTTCATCATTACGAGACTGCGACCTCCGCCCGGCAATGAAGATATGCGATGGATAAATTTTGAACGTCCAGGATTGTTTCTTATCATGGGATAATGGATCCACCGCGGAATTCGCTGTTCACACGCAGGACGCACACGCGCATTCACTTCGCATGTACATATATATGTATGTATGTATATATATACGCACCCGTGCCTTTGAAAACGCGAAGAATAAAAGAGCGCCTGTGAATTAAAACGCACGACGTTATGTACAGTGCATGCAAAATACGACACTAATGTCGCAAGTAGACGTTTCCAGAAACGGCATGTCGAATATTCGATAAATCGCTCCGTTCTGTATTTTTGTTTTTGTGGTCTTCCTTGCTCCTCTTTGTTCTTCTTCGCCGTCTCCTGTCCAACAAGAGTTTTCGCGCGCGATTCTCTGTATCGCGCAAATATTTTGAGACTTCCGGGGTCTCTCTCTCTCTCTCTCTCTTTCTCTCTCTTTCTCTCACTTGCACTCTTTCTCTCTCTCTCTCTCTCTCTCTCTCTCTCTCTCTCTCTCTCACACCCTGTTAAGATGCTGATAAACTCGTGCGATTATATCCTTGAAAGGTCATCATCGTGCACGCCACGGCGACATGGATCCTCTTCTTCTCCGTCTTTTTACTCGAGGGTGGCGGCGAAAGACACGTTGCCGCCGGACGCGGCCGCCGCGGCGGCTAGCAAAAGTGTCGGCGGTAACTGTGACGTGGTCGTGATCGGACAGGTGTTGCGTCCGTAGATTTTTGCGTGATTTACCTCGAGTGCGACAGTCAGATCTGCCAGGCCATCGTCACACAACACGGGATTGTCTGAAAAGAAACGGGAGGCGTGTGTGTGAGAGCGCAAGAGAATGAAGCTTATTGAAGACGACACGTAGAAGCACGAGAAAAATGAGAAAATACATAGAAAATGAAAAAGAAACGATATTTATGCAGCATATCACTCTGCGTGCGATACACTTTTGATTTTTCACTCGTTATATCGCGCGATTCTGTCTCACTGTATCAGAGTCCTAAATTCGAGAGCTATTATTTTGACCGTAAATATCGTAAAAAAATTATCGTAAAGACGCATGATTGACGAGCACGAGCTTTGGCCGCGAGCTGCGATAACGCGGATTAATTTTAACCGGTAAATTAATCGTTTTAACACACACCCAGTCGGTTATTACATTCAGAGCATTGTCAAACAGATCATGTGACTTTTTTCCGAAATTTAATTCGGAGAGCGCAATCAATTTTCCCGTATAAATACGATTGCGCGCGGGAGAGAAACATTGTCCGGTGAAAACTGAAAGCAGTCCGAGAAGGTAACGGGATTTGGCAAGACAACGCGGTTGCAAGAAAAAAAAAAGAAATGGAGACAGAAAACGACGATATATATTAACAATAACAGCGACTCAACGAGCACAGACGCCGGTGTACAATAAATAATTCGAGCTGGCGCCACAGCGGGGGTTATCGAGAAATGTAACCGTTGTAACAAATAATATACGCCTCGGGAGCTGAACGAAGCCGAGCCATTATCAGCGAGTAATTTATTTTCCATCCTCCTGTCTCTTCACCTCCCCTCTCAACCCGGCGTGTTCGGCCGCTCTTTCTCCCGCTCCCTTCTTTCTTCTCTTTCTCTCTCTCTTTCTCTTTCGCTTTCTCTCTGTTTGTTTGTCTACCATGTTTAAGACCTTACAAATAGTGTTTATTAATTATGCACTATCGCGCTGCGTCACACGTCGTTCTGTTCTCAACAATTAACAATTTGATTGAAGAAGAAAACAAAAATTAAATCGAATCTGCCGAATCTTCAGTCAAATGAACATCCGTCAGATGAGATAAAATTGCGCGTTAACACATATTTCACAGAATTTATACAATAATTTTAGATAGTGTCGCAGGAGAAGATGTTACGTACGCATAGAAGAAAACATTGCGTATTTAATTAAATAAGAATAGCTATTCCGTTGAAAGGACAGAATCTCTTGAACGACATTAGCCTTGCTCAAGTAGAGATTTCACTGTACGAGTCGGAGAGTTTATACGATAGTTAACTCGATTACCGTTTCGTTTGTCATGAATCTCTCGTGTATCAGGCGGATGTGACGGACAACATCGCACACAATTCGTCTTTATTTTTCTCACCAATACGCGATAATTAGTAAAATTAAATCTATCTTACTATCATTATTGTTATTATACTATTTTTCATTGAAAAAACAAACTTGGAAGTATAAAAATTTTAAAAATAACGCGCAACGTGCAAATTTTATATATATTCACTATTATAATATTATTAAACACCGCGGAGAGAAAGAGAAGGAGAGAATATATGTATATTATACGTATATATAAAAATATGACACTGGGAGACATTAAAGTAATGTTGATACAGAGGGTAGAAAAGGGAGAAGGAAGGTAAGGGGAGAAAAAGAAAGTCCAATATAGACTCACCTTGAAGATATATACGTAGTACGTCGGGAACTCCGTGAATCGTGCATCGCGTATTAGCCACCAACTCCGGCATGACAGTACGTATTTGATTCATACTGAAATCGGCCCAGCAGAGTACCGGGAAACCGCGAAAGTCGCGACCGGACAGGGTGACCAGACGATTGTGCGACGCGTTCAGTTCTTCCAGGACCGGCATCCAGGTCTAAGCAACGATCGCACACATCGTTATTCCGTCAAACACATTAAAACGTACAAAAACAAGAAGAAAAACAAGAGATTCACAAGAAAATAAAAGATCTCAATTGATATTTCGCATACCTCCGACATGTCCTCGAGAGTTGTGAACTGATTGTGCGAGATGTCGAGCACGCGAAGTCCGCCGAGGCCGCGTAGATCACGCGGTCCGATCGTAGGCCCAAGCGCGTTGTGACTGAGATTGAGCCTCTGCAGCTCCTTCATGCCCAGGAACAGAGAACCGTCCAGGCTGCGCAGCTCGTTGTGCTGGAGACGCAGGTCTTGGATGTTGCGGCCCGCGATTTCCTCACCCTCTTCTTCCACCAGGTTCTGCAAACATCAAGTGTGCGTTGGTGTCCAACCGATCGTTTTCTAATTGAAATCAACAAACAGTAACGATGCGAATAGCACTCACCTCTGAGGACGGCCTACCCCTGACCAGTCGAGCAATTCGGTTGTGCGACAGATCGAGCAGCCTGAGCTCGCGCACACCGCGCAGAGACGCCAGAGAAAATTCGCGAAGCTCGTTGTGCGTCAAGTTGAGGACCTTCAACGATCGGAGTGGATAAAGGGCGCTACTCCCGTTACCGTCGCCATCCGCACCGCCGAGGGACTTGAGAGAGTTGTGGCCAAGCTCGAGGTCCTCCAACATTTCAGCCTCTATGAAATCGTCCGCGTTCAGCTGAGGAGACACAAGTTCAGGCGTCGTTCAATTGCTTTACTCATAGTATTAAAACTGCGCGTGATTAATGCTCAGTATTGTCGCGACGAATATCATTTCGATTGTACACGGCGCGTGTAAAACCGTGTAAAAAATTTATCGCGAAAAAACGTTAAGATAGTCCGTCCGTTTTGTCGGGTGGTGACTCGAAATCCTTCCGTCAGGCGGAAGGCGGCAATAATTACGTTACATACGTGGTAATTGACTCAATGTACGGCGCGCTTTAGCGCGAACGAGCGCCTCGACTGCTCCGGCGCGTCGTGCGCGTTAAAGCGTTAATATTACGAGAGAGCACGTGCGAGAGAGCTGTGAATGCGCTTCTTTGAACGTTCCGCGATTCGTATAAGATCTATTTTTCAAATTCTATTTTTCTAGTTTTTGTTTTCTTTCGTCGAATATATTTTGCTAAATTCTCTCTTTTTCTCTCATTTATTTGACACTTCGCCAGCTTGGAATCATTTGTCGACTAGACGCGTTGAACAATAAATTTTTTTGCAAGAAGAAAAACCTGTGTCATGAATCAATAATGTGATTCTGAAGTTCTATAACTTGAGTGAGAAACGGAATCATGTAGTATATAAATACCTCTTGCAGCTCGTTGTACGAAAGCTTCAAGAATTTCAGACGTCTGGCCTTTTGCAGAGTGCCGTCGAGATTTCGGATCTTGTTGTGCTGAAGAAAGAGACTCTCCAGACGATGGAGATATCGAAACTCGGCCGGCAGATGCGTCAGCTTGTTATCCACGGCGTAAAGCATCTTGAGATTGTGGCCGGACGACGGTAGCTCGCCGTCGAGCGACGTGAGCTCGTTAGAATTAATGAGTAGCCATTCGAGTTGATTTAAATCTCTGCAAACAAACAAGCGCCCGGCACGTGGCGTAAGTCGCCAGGGAAATCCAGTTCTTCAGTTTGTATCGTCTTCGAATCGCCGCGGGAATGTGTCGAACATTCTAGCATAGAATATATCTCTCGAAAGTTTAAACACGACGATAGTAGCTGATCTACGCGTGGGATTTCCTATAATCAGCAATTTGTACGCGCATCATCATCATTAACGCAGTCTTGATCACAGGCGGAACGACTGACTAGATAAGACGTTCTCCACGGCTACGAACGGCAGTAAACAGGATGAGACGCCATTGAAAAGTTTTCCGACACGAATCTCAAAGATTGTGAATGAAAAGTGTGTCTTTTTAGAGCTAATCGCAAACGTAGGTACTATGAAAACCGTTTACGTCGCACTTAATATCAACATGTTTATAGGAATTTGTAACCTTTGACAGTGTCGCGAATCGTTTGAGCGCTAGAACTCTCATGTGCTCATTTTCTCTGTACGAAGAAGCGTATAGATCTCAAACTCGATCGTACCTCAGAGTGTGATTCAAAGTATGCAGACGATTCCTCCCGACGTGCAAGTGCTTAACCAGAGGCGGTAGCGAGCCTGGAGTCATCTCGGATATTGTGTTTCCAGCCAAAAACAAGTGTTGGAGCATCGGATTGTACTGAAACAAACATAAAAAAAAAAAAAAAAAATTATGAGAGAAATTAATTATTACACGAATTGTGTAATTTTTCTCTTATCTCGTCGAGAATTTTATCTAATAGCAGTAATATATGCAATAATTGCGCATGAATTTTAAACGACAAAAAATTATTTTCTTATCAATATTAAAATTAATATCTTAGCTTCTATATAAAATTGCAAATTATAATAAAATAGATAAAAACCACAAGAAACACAAGGCTAAACTAAATCCGAGTCAAAAATATTTAAACTACTTTCAATATTAAGACGCGTTTTTGTCTTTTTAATTGATTTTTGTTTTTTAATTAATTTTGATCAGTCTCCTTTACAAAGAAAAAATATTTATAAAAACTAAATGATCACATAATAAAGTAAAAAATAATAAATGCGCATAACTTTACTTGAAAATGACATATCGCGACATTGATAAACATGTTTTGTGTTTTTATCTTAAATCTATCACGCGCGTAAAATGTTACATGTGTGTTGCTCGACATTGTAGTAAAGTGAGAGAGTTGACGCGTCTTTAAATTTAGCTGTGCGAAAATTACAAAACAAAAACCAACAATAAAATTCTCAACATTCCGTAGGTACAAAACTAGTTCGATGCGTAATCGGCCAACTATTTGCAGCATGTGGCCGGTCGCGTGTATCGCGATGACATCCCGTCTTAATCGCATCATCAAGCTCGCAATTTAGAGAATTTCTGTGATCTCTATCTCTCGCGTCTCACATTCAGAGATCTCAGAGGTGTCAGAAATGAAATTCAAGTAATTTTTTATTACGCACCTTGAAGTCATCCGAATCGATGCGGCTTATCCGGTTTCTGCTGAGATCCAGAGTTCTCAGCAGCGACAGATGCGACAAGATATGCCTCGGTATTGCGGGCACCTCGTTGTCTGCCAGACTCAAGTACTGGGTTCGACTCAGACCAGCGAAAACGTCGCCGTCCAGGACCCTGCAAATCATATCGTACAACATCTCGTGCTCGCAACTTTGTGAAACTTTTCAAGAAAATTGTTTATACGTCGCACGTGCGATAATCGTGCGTTTTTTCTTTATTGTTCTCGCGTTCATTTTCTTAATACTTTTCCTAATCACACACAGCGTGAAATATTTTACGTTTTTTTCTTTTTTTTTTTTTTTTATTTATTCCACTCATTGTATTCTCGTTGCTTATCATTTGTGCGTAGTAATAGACACATAAACTGGAGCGGCCGGATAAACGGTCCAATGAGGGTCCTGAAAAAAATAGACGCGCCAGACGTTATCGTTCGATTATTCACTTAGTATTGGCTCACTGCGACTTGTTATTTAATTATTTTACGACGATAAAACGCGCAAGCATCGCCGCGATAACTCGCGCTAAGAGGTCAGGCACGATTAAGATTCTCGCGCCCCGTCTCTACCTCCTTTCCGCTGTCTCGCGAGAAATGTACGGCGTCTTCTCCTCGAACAGAGGCCGGCTCCGATCTTCAAGGATCATCGTTCGTTCCGCGCTCGTTCCTCGCCTCGTCGCGCGGCAGGATAATCAAGAAAGAGACCGGAAGAGTCTCCCCGTCCGTCCTTTGTGTAGCTCGTAAAAAAATTGACGGCCACCCGACGAGAAGTGCGGCATTCCGAGGGAAATGTAATGAGGCACGGAGCGTTTACGCGCGCGTCGAGAGACATGACAAAAAAATTAGAAAAATTTCGGCAAATCAGTGGAACTCTCGAGATGCGCATCAAGACGCGTTTATATTGCCGTTCATTCATCAATCTGCTTAACATCATCGTTACATAACGATATATCACTGTGTGTCGCGATATCCTGGCAGTGTGTACACAACAATTATTTAATATTGACGCATCGCGGTTTGATAAAAAACCGATAAACATGCGAAATTTATACTCCCGCTCGTTGTATATTTCTTTCTCTCTCTTCGCATATCGCGTTACCTTATACGCCGAAAAAAACTGTCCAAAAAAAGTGATACTCTCAACGCTGTCGCCCATTTTTTTTTTTTTTTTTTTTTTTTTTTTTGACGAAGCGTGTTCGGGGTTAAGGACGATCGCGCGCGACGATCAAACACGGTGAACCACGGGGGAGAATTTGAGACGAGAGATCGGCGCGTTTCATTGTCCGCGTAAGAAGAGACGGTGCGATGGCGCCGCAATACTTATACGCCTTCGCAAATGCGCCATCGTTCATGAGAATTAAGATCACTTCTTTGTTATACGTATACAAATGTCTCCATTCAATGTCCGCAATAGCAGACGATGACCTTTCGCGAAGATACTAGCCGTATCAACGTGTGTGGCACACTTGTGGACGGGACGCGGAGTGCGCGAGTACGAATGACAGGCGTGAACGGCTGCTGCATCTTCATATTTTGCTTGTTTGATTTTATCCTGTTTACCGCCCTCGACCGATCTCTGCAATTCCTCTTCCTCCTCCCCCCATTCTCTCTCGCGCGCGCTTTCTCACTCAATTTCACTGAGTGCAATTAACAGCAATTAAAACAGTTAACCGGTTATTTTTCTTTTTTTTTTTTCACACATAAAATGTTCTCGAAAAAAGCGATCAATGTTAATGAATTGATATTCAGTAATTTTTCAACGGACAATCGATAAGAGAGAAAATATTGGTTATAACGAAAGGATGTTTACGAAAGAAGAGCTGTTTCATAGTTTCTGTTTATCGCGTTTGAAAAATGGATAATCTCTTTCTCTCTCTTTCTCTTAAAACTCTCTTTTATCTTCGCGCGACAACTATGTAGTAGCGCGCTGTGTAGTAACCGTGACTGATAAGCGCGACATCATTATCGTTGCTCCCACGATTCTCATGGACTTCACCGAGGACTTCAGACCTACTGACTGTTTTTGAGATCTCATCGTAACACGGATCGCATTATTAATTCTAAATTAACACTTTAACAACGCTGCCGACTGAAATGTCGGCAGGAAATAAGACTTTATCGTATTCGATATGGAAGTTCAATTAAAATTTTGAATTTGTTTTTGATCACGAAGATACAAGACCTTTGAAAATATACGCGACTAGCGAGTAGCTAGTCGAGCGTGACGATTTCATCATCACTCACCCTATAAAATCGTGATTCAACTCGAGCCGGGTGATGGACATACGCAGTTCCTTGAAGTCGTGACGGGATATGTCGTGCAGGTCCGAGTGCGTCACCCGCAGGGTGATCTGCTGCTCGGGGGTGAATTTGCCGCTTAGCGCTTCGGCCAGTTGATCGAACGACTTCATCTTCTCGCACAGCACCTCGATACGCTCCCCCAGGTGGTGGTGACCATTGCCACCGCCGTTACCTCCAGCGTTATTGTTAGTGTTGGCGACACCACCGATGGACGCGGTTACCGGCGCCTGATTGATAACGGGACTGGAGAACTCCTCCTGTCGGCAGGTGCACGGGCTGATTTCGCGGCGTACGGCGCAGTGGAGGCTCGTGCTGGCCGCGAGGCCCAGCAGCGTGTAGAGAATACCGGACATAATGACACTTGATGGACAAGAATCTCGAAATACAGATCGCAACGTCGATCGATTAGAACGCGTAATGTTTGATCAAACGTAAAATAAAATCGACGGTAATCGAGACAAAATTTACGAGAGCGCGGTGATCACGCGTACCCTATCTGCGCGATCACCGACGGCGTCCTTCTTATCGCCACCACTCGATATGTATACGAATGTTGTGCACGAATATAATTAATAGCACGACTGCTTTTTTTCGTGACCTTTGTGTTTTTCGTCAAAAAACGCAAACGCCAGGATAATGTTGCATAGTGCGAAGAATGGACGGTCGCGCGCGCGGTGTTCGTTCGTACACCCGATCACTGATCAACACGGCGAGCAACCGACACAGGAGCGGAGCGAAGTTGGACACTAGCAATAGTAGCAGCGACTGACGGCCACGTGTTATCTACACTGTCGCTCATCCGCACCATCCTACGGAATATAAGTTCACCACGCCTCCCTCTCTCCCACCTTTCCTCTCTCTCTCTCTCTTTTACTCTTTCCTCTCCTTTGCCGTCGCTTTGCCCGCTCGAAGGAAGCTTATCGTCGTCGCCAGTAGGTCTTCCTCTTGGCGCCACGGACGCGGTAACGGCATTAAGCCGCGACGCGCCGTGCAAGACTTACTTATAGTCGTGAACGGAAAGTCGTCTCGTCGGATGGCCACGGTGGCGCCGTGCGCCTCCTTCGAGAGGGCGAGAGGGACTCCCTCCGGAGATCTTCTTCACTCTTCTTACGCACTCCCTCCGTCGTACGTTATGCATCGTACACCGACTTTACGGGCTCGTCTTCTTTTTCCTCCCAGCCGGCTCGGCTCGGCTCGTCCCGTTGCTCTCCCTCTTGCGCGCACCGTCACACACTCCTCCTCTCCCTCCTCCCTGTTTGTTGTTCACCTCGTACTCTCTCCGTTTCTCCTGGTCCAAGAACGGCACGTTCCTGACTCCTTTGCTCCCTCGCTGCGGCTACCGGCTTACTCGAATCCGGTCTCCCCGCTGTCAAGCGACGCTTTTATCTCTTTTTATGTTTATCCGATTATTCCGGAAGTTTTGTCCTGCCATAAGAAGAGGGAGAAAAAGAAAGAAAGAAAAAAAGGAAGAGAGAGCTCTTGTTGAAGTTTTCGTGGACACTCAACAAAGTGACCTCTCGATATGAGAAGAACGTAAAAGTTTTAAGACAGCGACTCTTTAAGTCGAGAAATTCACCAACCTCTTTTTGTCATCTATCCATACGTCCACACTGCACGCTTCAGGCTAACCAGGCGATGTTTGTATCGATAAGCCGATTGTTTACTTCACCTCTGACCTTTGTTTAAGATTTGCACGGTGTGCACGGCATGAAAGACGATATGCAACAGATAATTTTCTCTCTTTTCTCTCTTTCTCTTGCAAACTTTTTGGGGCGCAATGCGTGTCTTCTGTTTTATTCCTAAATAAACATTTTTAAACTGTACTTCATGTGTATACACTTCATGTGTGATGTTTTTATGAAGAAACAAAGTTGCTCCAAAATATAATCCAAGCATTTCAAGGATATTTAGATATTTACTTAATGAATCTTCCAAATTAAATTAAATTACTTCTTGTAGCTAATTTCGTTTTAATTTCTACATTTTTCTATTTTCTAATTACTATTATTTTAATTTCTACATTTTTTTATTACACTTGACCGAATATTTTATGACAAAAATTGACAGAGCGAAAAGCCACATTAGTGTAAAACTTTGTTTCCTCGTTAAGTTTGCACTTCGAAGAATCGGACACGAAAAGAAAATATACGAATTTCTGTGGAATGTGAATTGATGAAGTCGGCAGACAGTCGTTATCATTGTTGGACTTAGGTTTACTCGATTCATCATCGGCGATGATTACTAGAGGCGGAGCCACGGATATTCAATCAAGAGCGCTTTCTCTCTTGCATCCGAATGGATCATGGCGAGTGATTTATAACACCGAGTATTTCAGGTAGCCAGCTAGTGACACCTTCTCTTTTTGTTCTCTTTTCACAGTATTCGCGAGCTGAAACCAGTGAGTAATCGCGTCGAGTTAAGTCTTCGGTGTCTCTCAGGTTTCAGAAAAGAGTCTATCTGTTTCAATTAAAATATAATATCGTGGTCTTGCATACATAAATGCCGAAATCACATTGGAATTTCGATCGTTCGTTACTGAAAACGCGCAAGGTCCGCAAGAAGCGTGGCGTTTTCGCTCGCATTACAAATTGGCGAGATAAATCCCGGACTCCGTCTTCGTTAATCATCGCCCGGAGAGAAGCTAATCCCGGGGAGTGCGCGTGTCCGTATCGAGATTGTAAGTGTTCTATCAAGGGTTTCTCTGTTCAACGTAAAATGATATCGATTACTTAATGAGCTCGCCGATGCGGCGGCGGCGCTGCACGGGTCGCTTGTCATCTCAGTGAACGCCTCTATCTATATAACATAGCTGTTTACGCGCGTGATTTATGTACCCATTTATGTGCCGTAACTCGCCTGAGGTATGTCGTGCAAATTCCTGGCCCCGCCGCCACCGCAACTCCCTCCTGTCTTTCTACATCTTCTTTAAATTATTTCACATTGGCTCCCATGGCATTTCGTACTGGCGCCTACAATTTGTCCTAATCTCTTCTAGTTTAAAGGTCATCAAACTGTATCATCAAATATAGATACGCAAATAGAAACAAAAAAATGTGATTGCACTAACTTTTCAGACTCGATTAAATTTTATATTGTTGAACATGGTTTAATTGTTTTTATTTACCAAAAAGACAATGGTATTAAAATAATAAAATGATTTGAGAAAAATAGAGAGAGAGAGAGAGAGAGAGAGAGAGAGAGAGAAGAACTTTCTCTTTTTGTCCTTCTGTTGTCTGTTATCATTCTTATTGTCGCAGCGAGCGAAGAATAACACAGGAGCAAGGGAGAAGGATGACAAGGAGAGTGAGAGGTTAGGCCAACAAACAAAGCAAACCAAAGCCAAGCAAGGCATGGGCAGGGCACGAGGCACGAGACACGACGTGGAGAGACTTAACTCTCCAGAGCCTCGTTTTAACAAATGCGAGAATGCGGCCTGGCGCCAACGCACACGCCGCGCCGGCCGCGCATAACACGCTCTCGCTTCTCTCGCCGGCTCTCACTCTTTCTTTCTTACCCGTACTTTTTCTCTCTTTCTTTGTTTAATGACCTTACCAGAGTTCAAAATACTAAATTGCATCTTTCAATTCGTGTGTTTTTCATACAATAAGCACCGGGCCGCGTGTTGTATCAAATAAGTAGAATCCAAAGTGAGAAGAAGAGCAGTCTGCAATCACTGGTGAACGTGAAAAAATTTGTCAAAACAGTAGAAGATTGCACAATATATACTTTTCATTTTTTTTTATCTTTCTCTATCTATTTGAGAATAAATTTAAAGGTTTTTTTTTTCCGAAAAATTACAAAATACAGATTTTATTATACTTCTCCCTTTCCCCCCCTCTCTCTCTCTCTCTAGATTATATTGAATGTGGACAGTATATGTTTCTCTCCAGCACCCTGCCTGCATTTCTGTATCGCATAGCTTCGAGGTATGCGAGCGAACTCTTCCTTTTCTTATCGAGAAAAAGGAACGGAGGAGCAAAGAAGCAGGAGAAGAACACATACAGAGTGGAAGCAAAACGAGGAAGATATATAGCGATGCTCGCGTCGCGCTCGAGTATGGACGATAGATATTACAAGCTGCATCGTGATATTAGGAGATAATTACCTGCAGCGTAGACATGAGGATTTGCTCTAGCCAGTGCGAAAATTAGCCTTGTCGCAACTCGCTGCTACCGTATTGTTCGTTTCTAATATTTAATCTCGGCAGAATGACAGATCTCAATCTAAGGTCCATTGTGTTCAGTTCTTACTTGAGACTGTTTTTGCGATACTTTTTTTTCCATTATTCTAAAAGAATACACACTTTATTTAAAAAAAAAAGCCAGTAAAATTATTATTATTATTAGTATATAGATTATTAATATATATTAATATATTAAAAATTCTTATTATATACATTATCAATATATTTTATCAATACAAAGAAGAAATACCTGAGTTAGTTAAATCTGATGTTTAGACTTTGCTTCTGTTTTGTACTGCATTCTTTTCTCTCTGTGCATTTCTTCTCGCTCGGGAAAAAAAAAGATCTGTGTCATCACAGATTCTCGGGAATTGCAGTTGAGTCCAAAGCATTTTGTAAGAAAGATGTTTGTCGTCGCTTTTCACGCTTCTGGCATCTGGCCTCTTTCTCCCCTCTCTTTCTCTTTCTTTCTCTCTTCCCGTCTCGCTTGTTACGCGGCGCCACTTCGCGTGGTTCACCGCGAAAGGGGTAAAAAGACACTGCGCGAGAGAAGATTAAGTCAAACATACAACTGACGGATCTAAATCCAGACGGATGTTTATATATATATGTATAAAAAGCCGTGTCGTTTCTCATGCGCTGCGAATTTCGGACGGCTCCTAAATCGAACCACGCTTGGAATGCTTGCTGTTGACTCTTCATCTCCGTCTTGAGCGACATTCACATGGATAATTGTTGTTTTTGAAGCGGTCAAAATATATTCTGGCTGACAAATATTAACGCGACGGCGTGCAAAGCGATAAATAATCATCACTTCTCTCAGGCATTTCGCGCGCTATTTATTTCTCGTTTCTTTTTTCTTTTTATTCTTCTTCTTCCAACAATATATTATGTTCGGACGTGTGTAAAACCTCATGCGTGCTGCGTTAAAGAGCAGGAAGCAACGTTGTTTATGATCGTATGCGAAAAGAATTTCCACTTAAAAGTATCATCATGCATTATCCACAAGGGATCCATCAGGATGTCTCGATAATGTTGAGAGCCTCTGACGACTGTGTTTACGATGAGATTTAAAGCAAGCCTTCCCATTCCGTGCCTTTCGTGCCACAGGCGTGCCCATGGCCGAATCCCGCGGCTGGACTTTTCACTTCTATCGTTTTTTATTGGACCTTTTTTTTCTGGCCTCACAACGGAACCATGCCTCGCATGCGGTAGCATGCGGAATGGTGCATGCGGGGTAGAAGGATACTCTGGAGCTACTCTCGTGAAGACCTCGCTCTATCATGCTGCGAGAGATACACAAAGATGCGTATCGTCACTTCCTGCATGTATATAATGCCATTAAAATATTTTATGGACGCATCATACGCGCACAAAGGAATGATATGTTTTTCTCTCTCTCTCTCTCTCTCTCTCTCTGCAAGAGTGCGTGTACATATATAAGTATCCCTAATGGAGTGCAACTGTTTTTCTCTCTGCTATTTTATTTATTGCACTCGACAAAGCGATATAAATCTGTTTATGTGTTTACATGTTTATAACTTCTTAAAAACCTTTCACATAGAGATTTCACATAGAGATTAAAATATAAAAAAATACCTTTGCGTTGTTGCGACAAATTGAATTTCTAATCTTCCTTTAAATGTGCAATTCGTAAAGTTGTTTTTTTGTTGTTGTTAAACATTTTAGAAATATACAAAAAACTCCACACTTTCACATACCACACGTTTTGTGATAAAAAAACCCGCAATTTTGTGCAAAACTGCGTAGCTAAACAGGCATGTGTGTTCAAAACATCTGAACATTGCTGCGCATCATAGCTCTACCTGTCGATTTATTTCTGAAACTCACTTTTATACCTCGACAGACGGTATAACGCGGATTAGACTGCAATACCTCCCGGGTTTAGGAACTATCGCTGTTGCATATTGCCAGCACTTGCTGTATGCGTTGGTAAAGCGCATTCTGGGTAGAATAACGTGTGTCGTGCGTGCCCAATCGTGACTTTTCTTCCGTTTTCTCCCTCCGTGCGCCCGTCCCTCCTCTTCTTCTGTGTAATCATTGCGCGACATTGTGCGACGTTATGAGATTCCCAACGAGAGAAAGGTGAATGAGAGAGCGAGACGAATGAACAATGAGTACGTAGTCGAACGAGCATCGCTAGCGTTGTGAAAATTTGCATCGAGCTTCTTCCTCTCTTCTTCACGAATCCGACTGCGCACGGCTACTCCTCCTCAAATCGAGCAAACGGGTGCGCGTTTTCGGAGCGTCGAATACGTGAGCTGTGCAGCGTCAGCGAGTCGTGCGCGATCTCCGTGTTTCTAGTGGGTCTCGACGAGCAACCTCAGGCCTGAAACTCCGCACGAACAACGTCGTTTTCCAAAGCGTTCCTGGCGTGTTGTGTGTGACTGCGACGCGAGCACGCCGACCACGATGATCGACTTAACAGTCAAGACCCTGGATTCTCAGAATCACGTCTTCTCCGTGGAAGACGACGTAAGTCTCCCTCTGTCTGTCTCCTCACTGTTCCGAGTCACGTGTCCCGTAGATCGATATTGTTGTTCGCGTCACACGATTGGCACACGAAGTGCGAATGTTTTTTCAACGTCGCACTGTAAAATCTGGAGACTTGTCCGACACTCCGGCCTGCTCCGTGTGTGCGTCAAAAGCGCGCAACACTCTTATCTTCCATGTAGACCTGTATTTTGATTTGACTTATATAATTATATAATATACAATGTGTGTATGTATATCTCTACAATTCTCTCTCAGCAAATCACAGTCCGCGGCTTTAAAGAATACATAGCAGAATCTGTCGCGGTACCAGCCGATTCGCAGAGGTTGATTTATTGCGGACGAGTGCTTCAAGACGAAAAGAAATTAAATGATTATGGTACATGTATACGCATATATATACATACTCTATTTACATATATATATCTCTAGTAGTAAATAAACTTTTGGAAAGCATGAGGGAATGCGATTCCTTGTGTATACTGACACTTTGCGATTCTTCAGATGTCAACGGGAAGGTCATACATCTGGTGCAACGGGCTCCGCCCCAATCGACTCAACAGAGCAACAGTGGTGCACAGACACAAAATCGTCAGAACTGGCAGAACTCACAAAGGCCGCAGTACCGGTTCACACGAACGCAAATGCACGGCAATGCTATGTATTTGGGTACCGCAATGTCAGTTCCAGCAGAGATAGTAGAAGGACATGGTAATAGTCTGATTTCTAGATGTATAAAAACTAGACGCTAATTGCACTAATTAGAAAAAGTTGAAAATGAGAAAGAAAGAAGAGAAAATATGATAGAGTCTCTCTTTCTGTCTTTTTTATGCAAAAAAAAAGAAAACTTATTTTTAAATGTGTTTTTTTTCTCTCTAGAGCAAATATAAGCTAACATATGTTGTTTATAAACAATGAGCAGTCTGCATTCCTACTTTTGTACATTCCAGTATCTTTTTTTTTCTATTCTACAGATTTTTTGCCAGTGTCTTTTTTTCTTTCTTTTTAGGTATACCACAGTTGAGTAATAGTTTATCAGGCAGTCGATTACATCTTGCTGGTCGAATGCTTGATCGCATAAATGAACTATTGGATCGATTGGAGGATCCCAATGCTCCCCCATTACATCCAACACCATCTGAGCTGAACCAATCAACTGCACAGCAACAGCAAGCGCAGGCACAAGAATCGGAAGCTGAGCAAAATGAGTGAGTTGAGAAGAAAGCATTTTAGATTGTTCTTTCTATCCAGCAAATTGTGTAACGTCTGACATAATGTCGTCAGGAATAACGATCTCCCGAGAGACGACGGTGGCGTCAGATTTGCTGAAGCAGCTGCAGCTGCTATTACTGCTGCATTATCGGCCGCTGGTGCGCGTGCGGTAACATTATTTAGAGGTTGGTGTCACTATCAAATCTGTGATTCATTCGTTTAACTGCAGATATTAAATTTTTACACTGATACGCAGGAGGCAATTACAATGGCGCAAATGGAAGATCTACAAGTGACATTGATAACGAAAGTAATGTTCAAGCACAGTCGCAACCACAGGCACAGGCACAGGCACAGTCACAGCAGCAGCAGCAACAACGAGCTCAAAGTACTACAGAGCGAGATGCAGGAGCTGCAGGTGCTACGTCCAGTAATGCTGGACAAAACAGACGGACTCAGCAACAAGAGTACGTATACGTATTATTCTTTCATATTTCTTAGTGCTCGGAAAAAGAACCGAATAATAGATCATCACACTCATTTTCGTGTTGCGTAACATCGATTCTATTCGCGAGTCCTGCACAGATAAATGGATATCCGTGTCTTTCTAGCTCTGACTTTATTTGTTAATTCAGCATTGATGTGAGATGCGTATTTGCCCATTTACTTTTTAGCCTTCCACGACCTCAGCAAATGGCAGAATTACTGCAGAGACTGCATGACACTCAGTATCGACTGAGACCTCACTTGGAGCGTTATTTGATGCTGATGCTTCTCGATCCTAGACATCCGCCTGGGGTGAGTTTCTGTGATAGATTCTCGTGTTATCGAAGACTATTGAAGTGAAATTTTACTAAAGCTAGACTTATCGCTTTTTTTTTTAGCGCGCGCCTAATCCAATCGCGGACAGTCAAAGATTAGTCGACGGAGTAAGCGAGATCTTGCATTTTATGGCTCACGCTTGTCACGCCTTGAGTGACATAATCGTTGACATGAATCAACGGCCGCCTAGAAACTTACGCTGTCGACCAATACTGGTGCAACACTTTGGTTCAGCCTTTTTGCAACCTAGTATACCTATTCAAGTAGAGGTGAGCACATCGCTTGAAGATCATCGTTTTTAAATGGTTCGATATTACGATTATTCGATTCAGTATAAGTAACAATACATTTGCCTCTTGTTTCATAGGCTCATATAAGTTTGAACGGTCGCACTGCTAATAGTAACAATAACGACGAAACAAGTGAATCCGGCAATCAGCAAACGCCACAGTCGGACAACGCGGAACCGGCAACAACACCACCGTCTAACAACACCGACGATAGCAATCAAGAACGGGAATCCGATAACACGGCACAATCGCAGACTGAACGACCGCAAGCCGCGCAATCGCCTTTCAGTGCGTTTCACATATTGCAGTATGTTCTTGCAAAATGTTAGATAAACGTGTCAGAACATGTGGTATATTGTTCCAGGTACAGTATTCAATTTGCCGAATAACGTCGAAGTGCTGATGGAAGTTAGTTCAGAGAATAACATCGATGGCGGATCAGGCAATGAACAGAACGCACCGAGTAACGATAACAACAATGGTAATTACATGTATAAGTGAACAACGTACATATGTTTGTGCGTTTATTTTATATTTTCGAGAAATAACGTTTACGTTTTTAATATTTTCTGATGTGCAGGTAGGATGAATTCATTTCCACCGGGATATTTACTGCGAAATTTCATACACACCATGGCTGCCGCGCATATGGCGCACAGCGGTATGAACATGGGCACGAGAAATCCGCCTGCTACCACTGCGGGAGCTCAAACTATCCTTTCCTCGATGGACAGTGGAAGCACAAATACTAGTCAAAGCACTCAAGCACGGTATAACATTGGCCATAATTTCTTTCTGTAAATATTTTTTTTCTTTTTTTTCTTTTTACATTTTTATACAATATTCTTTCTTCCTACGATTTGTAACGTGATTTGTGATTTTGTAGAGGTAACACCGGTACTCATCCCACCACCGCCACGCAAACTCGAAGTACGTCGCGACCGCACGTGTTTCATCACCATGCTCATCCGGTTGGTCCTGGCATGAGCATCGGATTGGGTCTCGAGTTCGATCCTTATCTCCCGTGCAATTCGCATCACGTTTATCGCACTCCGACGAGCGCTACGTCCAGCACCATGACGGCAACAGCTTCTTCACAAACGACTCAAACAGCTATGTCAGACGCTCAGAATCAAACAAGTCAAACCGGTAGATAGACGAAAAATAAAAATATTTCTCTTTTATATAAGAAAAATGTATTCTTTTACAAAAGTGTAAACAAATTTATTTTTTAGCAACGACTTCGACTACAACCACCAGTGCCACACCCACGAATACAACATCGACAAACACAGAGACAACTAGTAGTAATCCTTCTGTAAATTTGTCGCAACCGAGTCAATCGGCAGGCGCTCAGTCGCAGACTGACATTAACATAGACGGCATCGATGAGGATGATATCGGTAATTATATTTCAATAGTTATAAGCGAATTTATCTCGATAGTGTTTCGAATATATCTTTCAATGTTGATTATGTTGCAGCTCCAAACTTAGTAGAGGATATTAGAAACATGATGTTAGCGCTGAGTGATCAGATGCGAGGTGGAATGTTAAGTGAAAGGTACGTCTAATAGAGAAATTACAATAAAGACGCATAATATTTTTCACGAATGTACACGATACTAATTGTATAACAATTCTCTTGGCGATCAGTTCTATGGGAATGAGCCTTACTCTGGCCGGCTTGTTTGAGAACGCTGGACTGTCCATGGATCTTTTTGCGTCGCCCGAATCCGGCGAAAGGGACACTTTCCTCGTCGATCTCTTCATAACTTTGGTAATTGAGTCGCTCACTTATCTACTTACGTCAACTTACGCAAAATGTGATTATAAAAAAAAACTTTGTATACGTAGGCACGAAATATGTCTGTGGACGGATTGATAAGACTGCGAAACGGCCTGTGGGGACCTCTTTCTCGTCTTCGGTGGCCGCTGCAAGTCTTTTTGCAAGATACATTCCCGAACGCTCCGTCCTCGACCGTTCTTCAAGAGCAAGTGATCGACCGTTTATTGTCTCAACTGCGTCCTCACATCCGGGATCTTCTTGCGTCCGAAGAAATCAGCAGCAGGAACGACTCCAACGTTGACCTTTGCGCAACCATTGAATCGCTAATCGTTCGTCACACGAGAAGCATACTTAAAATTTTGTTTGACAATGGTTGGTATTTTAATTTCAATTGACTTTAAAATCACATGAATGTGTCACACGCATTGAATTTACAGAAGTCGACAATGCGACATTTGGACGGGAGATGTTGAAGATTGTGACTAATCTATGCAAACAAGTCTGCATCGTGCTGCGACATACTTTACGCGGCGGTGAAGCTGGAATGGAAGCGATCGTAACGCGTTTTGTGGTTAGTCTCAATTCCCCGAAGTCAAAAATGCGTGAATACTTTCGATACGCGTTGATATAATTTTCGATATTTCTTATCCCGTTTTAGGATTTGATGGACGGTGGCAATTCCACTCTCCGCCAGTGGGTGCTGGAAATATTCATCAACTTGCTCCGTACTTATTTGTCGTCGTTGCCGCAACCTCCGGATGCGGAAATCACACCAATTTTGATTTACAAGGACGCATCATCATCTCAGCAATCGACAACGGTATCTTCAGCTTCGACCCGTCAACCTGCACAAGCGCCGCAACCCGAAGACGAGGTATCTGATTCATTCTATTTGCGTATTTTTTTTCTTATATCGTTGTGTAATGCAACAATATAATAATTCAAAACTTGATGAATGTAGCCAATGGAAACCGAATCTCTGGAACAACAGCCAACACGCGAAAGACTGGTACTTGAAGACCGAGAAGAAATATTGGGAACATTTCCCGGGCATGAAACTTTACCATCGGTACGATGACAAAGAACAGAAAAAATTTCATATATTCTAGTTACTTTTTGATAAAATCAAGTTTTAAGTTAATCTCAATTATTTTTTATTGCGAAAACTCCGCGCTTCCTTTCAGGATTGGGTGCCAATTATCGCGCGCGACGGCGTAAGACAACGTCGACAGTTGGAGACGCAAGTATTAATGCCCAAAGCCGCATGTATGACTACATGTAGCGACGCGTACCTAGGTGGTTTGCCGAGCAAACGTCGCAAGTTGGTTGAGCAGCAGAAGCCGCGGCTTCTAGTCAGCCCCACGCCGAATCACACCTCGACGATCGCGGCGTCTGTGGAGCGACTGATCAGAGAGGGGGTCGGTCGCGCCGGCGTCGAGGAAGTCGAGGGCGCCGCCGTGGCCGTCGCGGCGGATCCCGCTGTGCAACGCGCCTTCGGTCAGGCGATCAGGGATTGCTTGTTTCCATATCGATATGGCACGCCGGACTTTCCAGACCCGTCGCGTTTTCCCAACGCGACCAAGTACTTCGCGAATCAAGACCGCCCGCCGAAATAATAACTTCTAGGGAAGATATATCACATTTCGATGCGCATAATTGGATTTTACATTAGGCTAATTCGAATGTAGCTGGTAAGTATAGTATACATTGTATAATCTCGAGAGAGAGAAAAAGAAAGAGAATTGACGCAAGAAACGCAAGTTTCGTAAATTATACATCTTATAATTTCATAAAGAGAAAGATATTGATACCTTCAGAATATAAGAATATTTTTTCGACAAAACTAACGGCTGATCGAGATGGGGTGCTGAGATGCGCCTACATGTACATACAGTAGCTTCTTTTCTCAGAAGATTGAAGCGCGCCCAGATTTGATAAGTTAGTCAGAGTACTTGCGCATAAAACCATAACTATAATTTGTTGCTCTAGAAGAAAAAATAATTTATAAACCTGTAAAGTGAGTTTTATCTTTTGTTTTGTAATGATAAAGAGAGAGACACAAATTGGGAGAGTGGAAATTTTTTTGAGTAAGAGGAGCTACTGTATTATTTATCTATGTATGTACTCATATCAATATCCGCTTTGATAGTGTCACTGTTAGTGTTCAGGTCAAGTTTATGATTGGTATGACAAGCAAATCTTGAAATATGTCTCCGAATTCGAATTTTGTATTATGTACTACGCGAAGGAAAACATCAACATAAATTTTCATTTAAAAAAAACGCGAGCAGCATGTGTATATACATAGTTGTAAAAAATTGTTAGGTGTACATCCATCTATTTATAGTTTTTGCACCTCTCTAGTTTTCTCAATTGTCTTTCTCACTTGCAAGATTCTCTCTTTTTCCTTTTTATATTCGTCTTTCTCTCGTTAGATTTTTTTTCCATTTTTCCTCGCTCGCTCTTGCGAAAGTCTGTGGACAATAATTTGACACTTTTGCGAGAAAAACAAAACATTTTGCGAATGCGCTTATCAGTTCATTCTGCAAGATTATCGAAGCAAACGAGTGTCTCATTTTGTTCACGCGACTGTACGCCAGAAATTTGGAGTGACTGTGTAATTAATTCTAATTCTGAACCATTTTTTTTTTTTAGTTGGCATCCTAAAAGCGTAGGTTTGACGTGTTTTACTTGACTTTAAAATATTTACAAAATTTTGAAAAACTTCTGTGGCATCTTTTTTCTACCAATACGTTCTATTGTTTTTTTTAACGAGAAAAAAACAGTTTTACATAATTTATTTTTAATGACTTTTTAAGGAAGTTTCGAAAGATGCCGAACAAAACAGATTTAGAAGTTCAGAATTAGTGTTAAAACAATAGACAGAATTTGTTATGTTTTTTTTTTTTTTTTATAATTTACACGTATCTGATAATGTAAAATCTTCGTTGAAAGCGAACGCGCGTACGTCACAACAGACAAATACATACACAAATATATGACACACGCGGTCAAATTCTATCTCACAAAATTCTTTCGTGTCGGATGTTTTGTGTAGATAAGTAATTGTTCGACATCCGATGGCTTGGGAAAAGCTTTTTTTTTTCGAAGCGACGCATATTCCACGAGTAAAATACGATGAGGAGTAGCAAAAGTACATCTATCTGTACGATATGCGTGACCATAATAATACTGTATATGTGGAGTAAGTTAATCGTTGTGTAATAACCAATTATACGAAGAAACAAAAAAAAATAATAAAGTTGTGTATCCCTTTTCCCTCTGTGTATTCCTTTATGTTACAACAATTCTTCTCCCTCGATTCCTCGTAATCGAATCGTTGATCATCGATTCGGACGCGTTTAAGTTAACACGAAATAATCTTTCAAATGAGGCTAAAAGTAGCGTGTTGCAACATAAACACGCAGCAGCAAATAGAACGTAATAATGTATCAGACGTAAGTAGGACACACAATTATACGATACGTTAGACATCAAGTTCATTTGTATTTTATTGTTTCAATTTATGTTTTATTCATGACGATTTAATTTTTTATTTTTTTTTATTTTTCTATTTATTATTAACCTTCGATCGCTATGCGCCATGTGCCACCGGTGGCGTGTAACAACTATAATTTAAAAGAACGTTTCGTACACACACACCCCAACGAGAAATCGGACCGCTTCACGCCCGATTCAACTTCTCCTTCTCGACATCGTCGATTAAATTTTCATACTCGCGCAAGCTGCAATGAAGTAGAAAGGGAATAAATCGCAATTTTTAGCTCGTTCGCATATCAGCGAGTTATTTCAAATTTAAAACGAGAGAAAGAGAGATCACTCGAGTTTTGTTTTTTTAAATTTTTTAAATTTGATATCTTGAACATCTCCGACTGACAGGAAATAAATTTATTTCGCTCGTCCCTCATGATAATTTTGTATTTGCACATGCATAATCCCCGTCGGAAAAGTAGATGTGTGTGTTATAAAAACATACAAGTAGATATACATATGTGTATGTGTATTATAAAATTTTCCCGTGTTGATGCGATCGGTGTATTTGTGACAAGTGTAGCGATGAAAACAATGACGGATGATTTGATTTTCGCGTTATCGCGCGCGCGATCGCTCGAGCACCGGGAATCTTAACTCGATGAGAGATGAGACCTCTGAACGGTTTCATCAATCGTGCACGTGTGGTATAGAGTATAAAAAAGACGAATGCTCCTGCCAGTCTCTTTGATCGCGCTCGGCGATTGAGGCGATACGGCGATTCGACATCCAAGTGATCAGTAAAAGACGATTTTTTCGTAGTCGAGACCGGCTTGCGCTCCTTCCTCGCCAATCCTCGCTCTTTTAGAATTACGAATACAAATGCGCGATGTAATATCTCTCTCTTCGCGCAAGCCGGAAGAGAAGATGAACCGAGAAGAGACACGCTTAACTCGATGTTTCTGCTGATGTCGTCCGCTACCGGGCAGAGAGCGCAAAACGGCGCTTGAACTATTTCGAAGAGAGAGAAAGATCCGGAAAGGAAAAGGCGTCGGTATTAATTGGCCGCGGACGAGGGAACATGGACGATAGTCGGCGGGCGAAGGTGCTTTTTCATACTGTTTTTTCATACTGTTTTTTTTTTTTTTTTTTTTTTTTTTTTTTTTTTTCCCCGTCGCGGCTCCCTTTCCGCGCTTCGAACACAAGAGACCAACGGGAATACAGCTTCTCCTTCTCGTTGTCTCTCCCTCTCGCTTTTTCTCTATATCTCTAGGTATATATTCTCGACCGCGTATACCGCGTACACCACGTCCGCGCATACGTATACGTGTATACACGCACGTACACGCCGCGGCTGTCGCGGGGAAGTGCGCGTAGAAAGGCATAATAAAGGCAGAGCATAGAAGAGAGAGTAGTGTACGGCGGTCCGCGCGGACTCGACGGCCGGCTGTCGCTCGGTCCAAACACGGGAGCGTGCGATTGGCCGGTCGGCCGTCGTTCTTCCGGCCGGATTGGTCTTTTTCACCGCGCGAAGACGCCTCTTTATTCGGCACAGGGCGTCGCCGTGGATTTTTATACACGCAGGTTGGCCGCGCCGGGCCGCGCGCGATTCTTATAGGCGAGCGCGTTTCATCTGCGAGACCGAGTCCGCGCGGATCCGACGTCGCCAGGGCCGTCGCCACCGCTGGCTGCTGCCAGTCGTTCTACTACAAGGCCGAGGGTTAAGACGCCTTGGCAATCAAGTAGAACCTCGGGCAAGCAGGGACGGTTACGGCGCGTTGGTACACGAAGGAGGAGAGAAAGAGAGAGGAAAGCGTACACACGAAGGCGGCCATATTTAGAGAAGGAAATCAGCGAAGAGCATTTCGCGCCGCGTACCACCAAGCTACTCCTCCTCCTCCTCCTCTTCTGCTGCCACCCTTCATTCCTCCACGACGACGACGACGACCACCTTATCGTCTCACTCTCGTTCTCCCCGGCTTCGGTTCGATCTCTCTACACCGGGGGCTCTTTCCGCAGCCCGTCGCTCAGATGAATTTGACGGATGAAAAGTAACCGGCTGCCCCTGTCTCACTCTTTCCTCCTCTCACTCACTCACTCTTCGGAACGCGCGCGTTTTCTCCGACGCCTTTTCCACCCGTGCGATACCTACTTCGCCGCGGTGAATATTAACGGGAAAGGGGGCGCGAATAAGTCACGTATTTTTTTTTTTTTTTTTTTTTTTTTTCCTGCTCCTTCGCGCGACACGAGAAAATGCTTACGGACGTTCTTCGGCGCGCGAACATACACACGCGAGCGTCAATGGCGTACACGCGTGTAATCACGCGCGTCGAGCCGTGCGAGGAGGATGGCTCGGAGCTTTCCGAGGGCTTTTTTTTGTGCAGCCAGAGGCGCGTTGTTGCTGCCCGTCGTCATCGTCGTCGTCGTCGTCGTCGGCAGCGGCGAAAATCGCGCGAGAAGAAGAGCTTTTTCGACGTCGCGCCTACGTGGCGTGTAATGCGATTTCTCCTTCGTGCTTCCCTCTCATTTCTCACATGCGCGCGAGTAGGTACGTCATTTTTTTTTTTTTTTTTTATAACACTCCGTACGGATCAGTGGATATTTTATTATTTGTCTTATTCCATCGCGGTCTTCGACCTCGCGCGATTTTTTGCTGAAAAAAAATCCCGCGACTCAATATTGACGAAGAAATTTATACAGTTCACAGAGAAAACGAGATGCGCCGTGTGTATAAAAATATCGTTAAAAAAGCAGTTCCAACGAAATGAAAAGAAAAAAAAAAAAGGATCGTCAGAACTTTATTAATGGGAATCATATTCCAACAAATTTTTTGGCAATGAGAGTGTCTGATGTCCGCATCGGACACCGGAAACATTGACATAAGAATGTCCGTCGTGTTGCTTTTCGCGGAATGTGCGTAACTCTGTGCGTATCGCAATGTGTAGCGCACCGATTCACGGCCGAGCCAATTGGCAGTCGTTACAATCGCGCCCGGCAAGAATAATGCCAATTAACACCCCCATTTGTTTTTTTTTTTTTTTTTTTTTTTTCCAGTTTGCATTTTGTCCGGCGCGAGCGACAAAGTTTTTCAGCTCGAAATATTTTCCAGTGCGATTCCCCGTGCGTTAGTCAACCGGACAAGCGCATCATCGCCAAATTTGCGCGTATAAGCTAAACACAAAGCTGCACTTTGCGGTCTCTCGTCTGTATATGTACATCGCTTTTGAGCAAACACGGTTTAAATAAAACTGTTTAACTCCTTTTATTTTTTATTTTTTATGTTACAGAAGGATGTATGTAGTATTATTTAATCTCCTGTCACTTGGACTGTGCGTTCTCGAAGATGTGCGTTCAATTAACCAGTGCTTTAGAAAAAAAAATAAATAAATAAACAAACAATCGGTTCTTTAGATTTACCGTAGAATTTTTTTTATTTTATCATCGCGGATGATAATTACAAACGTCAAGTTTGCGTTGATCTTTACGAAATGTAAAGGAGCCCGGTATCGATAGCCATGTGTGTGTGTGTGTGTATGTGTCAGACTCTCGATAAGAGACGAAAAAAAATTCGCGATATAATACTTGAAATATTGTATTTTATATTGGAGGCGCACACACATGCGCGCGCATTACACAATGTACACACTCGACGATGTGTATGTGTGTGTGTGTAGCGATGATAAAGAACGATGTAAACTTGTGCGCGCGGGAATGAATCTGGACCCGATCCCGAGAATGAAATACGAGCATTATCAACCACTTAGTTGGTCCGCGCGTTATCTTCTTAAATTCTTCGTATTATTTCTATGACTCGCAGTTGCGAGTCCGTCTGAGTGGAACATTGATAAGATGGGAAATATCGTTGTTATTTCCCGTCGAGCGTTCCAGTTTTTTGCGTCTTAGTCACAAGGCACTTCAGTGAAATATGTCCCTGTTTTTCAAAGGTAAATATGCAAGATTACGAGTAGATTTTACGAGAGATTGGGGCTAAAAGTCATCGACGCTTCGGTATAAATACGATTACATTTTGAGCTCTTTGCGCAGGTAAACGTTTTTGAAATTTTCTCCAAATTTTCAACACATGCTTCTCGTCAAGTGTCTCCCGTCAATAAGCAAAAACGACAATGCGGTTCCTTTCAAACTTGTATTTTACTTACTTTTTTTTTGTCCTCCGCTTTTTACAAGGCGTGAAATTGTTTTTTGTCAACTGCGTGACAAATCGTTTCTTTAAAAAAAAAAAAAAAAAAGTCAAACGCATTGCATTTCACTTTCCCTGGGTTTTATTGTTTAAGATATTTGCACGCGGAAAGTCGCACACCAATGACCTTCGGTTTTCATTGATAATTATGACTTCGGAAAAGAATTTTCTGACTCAAGTCAAGTTCGCAGCGTGTGGTGCGTCAAGAAAGATAGTGTTACATGGTTTATCCTTTCCACTCCTTCCTGTTTTCAATTAAAAAAAAGCGTCCCTTTTGAGAAACACATGCGCTTTGTAACTTGACGGTTTCGTCACGGTTGTGTTTTGTGTGTTCGTGCCTTTGTAAAAAACCAACAACGGAAAAATCATCAGTAGCTACAAATCGTATTTTGCGACCGTTGTGACTTGGGATACCTTCGGGCCTCTTGACAGGAAGCACGTGGAGAGCGCGACATCAGTAGGACACCTAGCGTCCAGAAGGTGGCGGGACAAACGTTCCAAAGATTGGCAGCGACGGTGGCGTGGCAGTAGCGGCAGTTCGTCAGTTGATACGCACGCGTCGTTGAGCGTGGTTCGTTTCTCGTGACTGTTTTGCCGTCGAATCGCGTCTCTCTCACACACACGCGCGCACGCACACACACGCATGCCCGCGTCGTTGCTCACGCTCGATACCACGCCGCCGTGTCCATGCTCGACCTTCTGCGAGTTATTCCTCCACGTGTTGTTTTGCCGCGATTTATTCGCAGTGCGATTTCCGTTGTGTGAACACGTGTGTGTTTTTAATATATAAGGTGTATATTTGTGCGCGTATTACTTTTATATATATTATATATATATATATACGAAGCGTCATTTAATCCTTGGTGGCAGTGAGATGAGTCGCGGTGAGGATACTTCCGAGGTACGGTAGTGACGTAAGAACCTTCGGATAATATGTATCCCAGTGCCGGTATCAACGCGGCGACGGCAGCGGCAGTGGCTGCGGCAGCTGTGGCTCGTCATCCGGTATATATGTTGTTTCAACACGTTTGTTCACACATTCTCTCTTTCCATTTAGCAACAATCTTGTCGAATTGTGCGAAATATCCGAGAGACTGTTCTCTGTAATAAAATAATACACGCGTCTTCCCCTGTTGCGATTTCCGTATTTTGTGCGCGTCATCGTGATATAATATTCCACGCGTGAGAAAAAGTTTTGCCGGAGCAGCGAGAAAAGTATTTAGTTACTATTCTGATGGCCTGCAAGAAAAATTTGCTAAATCCACTGAATTTTTTTTGTTTCGCCAAACCAAAATGTTTTATATAACGGCAAAACTTTTTCCCAATGTGTAACTTAACATTGTGTAATCTCTTGAAAGTACATATTGTATGTTGCAAATATGTGTAACGTGTCGATCACACTCGAAACTTTTCGGCTTCTGAAATTCCTTCGTGGATACAAAAAAAAAAAAAAAACCCCGCGCTATTTGGAAGCAAATACACTCGTAGCTTTTGAACGATAAAGAATAAACATTTCGTAAAATAAATATTCGAAGTAAAAAGCTCGGAAAAAGAGTAAGCTTCAGAAAACCAAATAGAACAGAAAAATAAATAAATGTTCTGCGGTTTATTTCTTTGCTGTATTAGTTTAATTGCAAATATTTACACTGTTAAAACTCGGTGTGCACACGAAGTGCGCCGGGGAAGTCAAATGTACAACAAAAATAGAACGAGAAAATTTTGTAATGTGCAGAAGCTGCAGTCTCTCTGTCTCTCTCTTTCTCTCTTTCATCCTCGAAAACTCGAGAATATTCCGACTTTTTGCCGCTCGTTTTCTACCGTAGAACCCAGGCATCTTTCGATGTCTGTCGAAAAAAAAGGTCGTTCTTGACCTGCTCATGTTGCCTATTGTGCCGGAAACAGAATTGTTCTTCTAACATTTCTCTCAAAGTCACGGTGGTCTGTCTCTAAAAGTTATCTGCCTCAACTGCATGACGAGAGAGAAAGATACTTTCAATGCATTTTTTTTTTACGGTCGGACTTCTCATCGCACAAAGATTTTCGTCATTTATCACCACGGTGCCTTTGTTTGTGTATTTGCTCATTCGCGCGACACATGCTTCTTGTGTTTCCTTTCGTTCCTTTGTGCTTTGCACGTTTTTTTTCGTACCGTGAATGTGTTCTTTATTACATCCGCCTGTTTCGAAACTCATTTGTTCTTTGATTTTCCGTTCCGAGTTGTGATCCTCGCCGAGAGTGTGAAATTAATCCGTCCGCGTCTTGATTAATCGCGAAGAAAATTACGGACTTTTGCGCGCGGTTTCCTCTCCCCCGACGTGTCTACGGAACCGCGCGCGCTATATTTCGAGTTAATCGACCGATACGTACACACCTATTATATACATGTATATACAATTTATTTACCGCGTAGTTATTATCGAATATACCTACGAATCGCATTATTTTTCCACTCGCGCGCGCTGTCAACGTCACTCCCGTCGGGTAACGAGATAATTAAAAAGCATGACGGCGGTGGCAAACTAACGTTTTCGAGATCGGCGAGCGCTTAGACCAATAAATTCTTTCCGGCGTTTATTTATTTTTTTTTTATCTCAATTCTCCCTCCTTGCCGTGCCCCAATACGCCTCACATAGCACCTTCGTCACGCACGCGCGCACATGTTGCTGATGCGCTAAATACATATTTAGCTGCGCGCACACTCTTATATATGTACATACATGTATATATTATATGTATACATATGTACATATATTACATATATATTGTATATATATCACGCGCAGACGAAATTGACCCGCGTTTATACATGCGCGGGGGAGAGATTTTGTAGGAGGAGAGCACGCGCGCGAGTCGCACATACATGCAAATACATAGTTCGGGTGACGACGGAAAAATATTTGGCTGCCGAGCAAATTTTCATTCGACTGTAAACACCCGGGCGAGCCGAAGCGGAAAAGCTCGTATATGCGCGCGCGAACGACGAAAATAAATCTATATATCGTTCACGGCCGAGCGGAACCGCCCGCCCGTGTATCCGCAATTACGTTACGTTATATCTGTATAGCGGGTGGGTATATATCTATATCGCGCGCGCAACACACGGTGCGCGCGCGATCCCCGTGACAATTACTCGCTTCTTCGTCGCTCCGCTCTCCGTCGATTCAAAAAAGTGGGCCGAAAAACCGAACGAAAAAAGTGAAAAAATACACGAGTGAAAAAAAAAAAAAATATTTTTACTCGAAAAATGAATTTGCTCTCGCGACTCCCGGCATCCCGAGAATTGCCTCTGGAGAAGATTTTTAAAGCGGATAACATCGAGATTGTACTACACGGGTGACACGAGCCACGCGAGCAAGAAATCTTTCTCAAAATTCCTCGTCGAAATTTTACTCGGAGCGACAACTGTTGTCTCTTCTTGTTGTTTTAGTGCGTTATCAGCGAGATATATATTGAGCTTTGCCCTCGGAACAAATCCGAAGAATGCAACATCGGTTCTCGAATGATTCGTTCACTTAACACTAAACGCGTTCGTTTAAAAAATATTTCGTTTGATTGAAAAAATTTAATCTTGATTAATTAACTATTATAAGTTCATTAAATCCATTTGGCAAAAGAATTATTAATTGTTTATCTATTAATATTTTTTATAATAATAAAAAGATATTTTTCTTTTAATTTTTTTATTTTTCAGACTTATATACGCTGTTTTTTCATCGGTAAGATAATCTCATTAGCGTTCTGCCAACGACAATATGCCCGATTTGTTGTTGTAATTATTTCCCGACGCTACAAGAAGGAAACAGATAGGAACGAAATTGAAATTGAGATGAGAGAGTGAGGAAGAGAGAAAACACGACTAGAAGAGAGAGAATATCTATTCGCGTAGCACACGAAATTTGCGGGATTTGCTCGCGCGCGCGCGCGCTTCCGCAGAACCGCAATATGTATTGGTAATTACACAGCGATGAATTACACCGCGGAATGAGTGAAACGTGTTATGTGCAATTGGCGCGAGCATTATAAATCTCGTCACGTACAAACAGTTGGCCTGTGTGTACATCTCTGCTTCGCTTCCTCTCATGTCATCGGCACTCGTTTGTATATAAGAGAGAATCTCAGACGTGTGTTGTGAGAAAGGAGAGGGAGAAACAATGAAAACTTTTACGCGCGACCGAAAATACGAGCTGCGTCGCGTCGTCGGTTACTTTTAACCGGAACACAATTAACGTGTGTGTATATATATATATAGATACCCGCTACGCGCGTTATTTCAATCCACTGTTATAAACGCACGTAAATCATATAAACGTAAATCATTTTCGCGCACGTAAAATATATTCATTGCGACGCGTTATGTGCGTAGACGCTCAATTAAATTTCAATTTCCGAGAAACATCGTTATGTGTAATTCATGCGAAGATTCACTCAATTGTGTTTTACGCGTATCAATTCGCGCAACGGTGACACATTCGCTAATTATCGGCGAATGTTACACCGTCCTCAACTCCATCCATTCGGTGACGTGAAAAGAGGAAAATAGTATTAATAAACAACATAAGATTTGACGCGTTAAGTAAATCTGTGACATGCAAGAGAGAAGAGAACAGTTAAACGCGATGCTGGGTTTTTGTCTGCTCGTCTCATCGTCGTCATTATCAACATTCCTGTCGACGCTCTTCCGATCCGCGGGAACGAATGCCGTTTCTGTCTTGCGATTCCTCGCCGTTGTCGTTGACGCTTTGATGCTCGACCGAGTTGACACAGGCGGTGGTTATTGGCACTCTGCAGGACTGTTTACGTACAAGCTGTACAAATATTATTTCCGGGCAAACCGGCCCGTCGATCATTACGAAACTCTGAGCGGAAAGTTTCAACGGATAACTCCTCCTCGTTCACTTCCACGCTCTCTCCTCTTTCTCTCTCTCTCTCTCACACACACACAAATAAATCTTATCTATATGTCGAGTTTCTTAAAATCGACCTATCTTAGGCTATTAAAACTTAATTAGAAAAAGGTGTTTATTATCTCGGCGTTCCAATACATTGTATTTAAGCATTGAGTAAACTTTCGCCTCGAACTCACAAATAAACTTCTAACTAAATAAACGACTGACAAATGATTAAATAAATAGCGACTATGATATAAATGAGCATGTAGATTGTAATTGAAACAAACTCTAGATAAGATAGCGATCACAAATAATCACAGCCGTAAATAGAATCTTTCGAATTGAATCTCGAAAATACAATCCCCGTTTCTCTCGGGATCGGAACCGGTTTTTTTTTTTTTTTTTTTTTTTTACGCGCACGTGACGCGCGCGACTTGACACGTGTGTATAAAGTTCGGCGCGCGGGCGACGAGCGGGCGCACAAGCGCGCGCACGCGCGTTATACCCAGCGCGCGTGTACACTGTTCACAATAATGAGGAGTTTGCACAGACCGGGATCCCGACGTTCTTCAAACAGCAAGAGCAAGGACAAACAAGCCCTATATGGACGGATGGACAAACACGACGTATGCGTTTCTGCTTGCTCGCTCCGCTCGTCCTCCGCGTCCACGTCGTCGAATCGGCGCTATAACCTGACGTGAACGCGACGTCGAGTATCTCCACAAGTGAGAGGAAGAGAGAGAGAGAGAGAAAGAGAGACCAAGAGAGCTAGCTGGGCCTCTTTATCCTTCTCTTCCCATTGCTGCGGAAACTATCGACCATCACCCTCGCTCAACAAGCACTATAAGCGATATGCTGGCTAACATTTGCCGGGCTAAGCACACAAATACGATACAGTACTGTTTGCCCGGCCGCCAGTGGTGCTCGATCGTCACCGCGATATCCTCAGTATTATCGGCGTCACCGATACTGTCTTGGAGCGAACGGTTTAATTCCTTTCGAAATTGCGGAGAGAATCTGCGGAACGATCGAGTAAAGAAGCGATAAAAGCGCGCGCAGCGGTTCTTTGTTCGAGATAGCGGCGAGATTGCTCAAATTTCTTGTGCAATAAGAAAAAAAAAAGACTAAACGAAGAGAGAGAAAGAGAGCGCTCTGGCGAGCGGCATGACGTGCGGCGCGCGGCATGTGCCATCCTGGCGCATCCTGGCGTGACGGCCGGGTCAGCTGGTCGGTGGTTTGCGAACTATCTCAATTTGCCTAAGCCGCAACCACGGCGGCCGCGAAAACCGCAACTTCCCTCGTCGTGGCCACCTTTGGCCGCCCCGTTCCCTTCTCCGCCCTGTCCGCAATTTCTCTCTTCCTCCTCGCTGCTGGCCCGCGACCTCCATCCGACACACTATCCGTTTCCTCTTCGCTCGTCCATCTATCTGCACACAATCTCCCTCCCACCTTTCCTCCCGTTTCTTCTCACGCTCGCCCGCCATTGTTTCTCGCGGTGTTTCCACCCTCGATTTCGAGAATGTAGCCATCGGTTGTGCAACTTTCCGTCGCACCGACGAGAGACACAAAATTCGCGACCGGAAGCGTGTTGTATGCACCTGAAACAGGTCGGAAACGAAGCAAACAGGCAATTTTGTCCGGTAACTCTATAAACAGCGCCATTTAACGGTTAAAAACCGTTCCGGTGCAACGCTTCCTCAACCCTTAAACTTTATACCATCAGATCTCTCGGAGTACCTCTGAATAGGGGGTTTTCAAATTGGCATAAGCACGTGCTAAACATCAAAATTGGCTTCACGCGTGTTTCAATTAACATTTTACTAGTCGCTCGGAATCTGCACAGACCCTCGAATTTTTTTGTTCGTTACACGTTTTTGTCAATTTTGTTTCAAGTGTCTACTAATGTATCCCCGTTGTTTATTTAACAAGAAAACAAGTTGTACATTAATTTATTTATTTTTAATGATTTTCGAAGTGTTTTTGAAAGATTTCGGAGTTGTCATATGTATCTCAGTTTGCAAATTACTTAAAGATGAGAACGAGGAAGTGTTTGTCTGTTAATAAAATCGCGCGTCCACTATTACGGCTTAAGGAGTTACCACCGGGTCTAGGGGTTGTTGCCTGTATATTCGGCAACTTAACCCTATAAGTCGCAAGTTAATTTTCGGTGTTGAAGGCGCTGGCTTCATACAGAATTAAGGCGTGAACGATGTATATTTATATATTCACCACACACACACACGCACATAGAGAAAGAGAAAGAAAGAAAGAGAGAGAGAGAGAGAGAGAGCGAGAGAGAGAAATGCACATACACGCGCGTTTTCATGCACGACACACCTCTACATATATATATATATATATTATATATATTAAGCGCGAAGCTCATAGTTTCGGTTGTAGCGTGTAATCCTCACGGACACCGCAAACATGTAATTAACACTTGCTCTCTCGGCGCGCGAGGGGAACTAGACACGGGAGCGCGCTCTCTCCGGGCCGAGGATCGCTATTGCCGACCGTACACCACACGAGCTTCGCTTCGTATATAATCGCTTATGCACGTGCACGCCACCATTCTCGCACGTGTGTACGTGTATAATGCGCGCACATCCAACTCTCTCTCTCTCTTTGCCACCCACACACTTCGGTCTCTCTACCCTCGTAAGTTTCAATCTACCACGGACCTCCTATCACTTTCGCCCGCACGGCAGCACCCCTGCCCTTTCGCGGTTGAACAGCTGTACGGAGTTAATTATTCGGGACGAGGAGTGGATATCTTTCTCTTTCTATATATACAGTGACTCACAAAAGTATTTGAACACTTACTATAGAACACTTTTACTAATATGATATACGTGTTGTACGAAACTTTTTAAAATATCATTTGCTCTATAAGTAGATACAACTATCATGATTAAATATATGTAAAGTTTTAGACAAATCCGAAAATATACGTAAGAGTTATGAAATAGTTATTTCAAACATACACTTTGAGAAGGCCACAAAAGTATCTGAACAGATAGAAATTTGTTCGAAGAAAAATCGTAAACAAAAGATTTCGGCCGCCGAATGTAAATAACTACGTAGCTAGTCGTCCTACAGATCGCACAGAAGCAACATAGTGAGAATTTAGTCATTCTGAGTGATAAGAACGAAAATGTATTTGAACCAAAAAAGAGGATTTTCAGAAGTAGGAATTTCAGAAAGGAAATTAATTCTTAAATTGAGTAACGAAAGACTGTCTTACAGAAAAATTGCACAATTATTAGATTTAAGTGAATCTACGGTATATTCCATCATTAGAAAATCAAAAGATGAAGAAAATGTAAACAACAATCACCGTTCAAGTCCCCCGAGAAAACTAACAGAGAAAGAAGAAAAAGTTTTGGTTCGTGATATACAAAAAATTTATATATATATATATATGTATATATACATATATATATAAATATATGGAGAGAGAGAGAGAGAGAGATAGAAAGAAAGAACGTGTCGATCGATCCCGTGTTTCTGGGACATCGATCGATACGTACGTATTCTCATCATCGTACATACGAGACTAACGACGATTTCTCTCCTGTTCTTTTGCCCGTAGGTCCCGCAGACCTTGTCACAGCCGGCCCAGTCGTTCAAGCTTGCGATCGGCGACACCTGCGACAGGATCAAGGAGGAGATTAACTTCATGCAGGCACAGTATCACACGTAAGTATACATGTATGCATCAACGCGACCGGGTGCACGATCGCGATGACGGTGATATTTTGCGCCTCCGGATGTGGTTCGTCGCTTCGAAGAAAAATCCGCAAGCGCTTCTCCAATACGCGCACTTCTCTCTCTTCGCATTTTCTTCTTCCATTTTTCTCCGATGCGGAAGCGCGCGCGAGGAGTGGCGCGAGTCGGTATCGGAAGAAAAGGAGAGAGAAAAAAAACAGGTTTGGGAACAAGCGCAGCTGCACACCCGAGAAGAGTGCCACGCGCGCTTCCTCTGTACTGTATACGTATATAGTCTGTATTACGGGATAACGTAATGGCACGCGAGTACACGACGAACTCTCGAAGCTTCGAGTTTCACAGGAAGAGATGACGGACCATGCATTTTTCAGCAGCGCGCGCGGAATCGAAACTTTTCTCGTTTGCCCGAACATTCCTTTCGTTTATTTTTTATTCTTTTTTTTCCCCTCTCTCTTTCATTCGCCACATACGTGTAACATATATTCTACTCGCAGTTTTCGCGGTTTGCGTTCTCATTACGTGTCTTTTGTCTTGCTCTCTTTTTCTTCTTTCGATTTGCCAATCTATTCGTGATTTCCCCGACAATATTATTATTTTATTTCGCGCACGAGATGACGATTTCTTTTTTCTTTTCAGGATGAAGATCGAGTACGATAAACTGGCTAATGACAGACTTGAGACGCACCGTCAACTTATAATGGTAAGTGCAATCGCTACTGTGTGTCGTAAAGTTAGACGTTGCCGGTTAGACGTTTCCCTCGACTAACTTCTCGCTCTCTCCCTCTTTCTCTTTCCCTCAATACGTGTACTCTCTCTCTCAATCTTCCGTCTTCCAGAATAATCATGCTCGCTCGACCGCTAAACCACCTCGGCTTCTTAGCATTAATTGCATCCTCCAAGCCGGGTTCGGGGGGAGCTTTACATTGGCTCGTTACGCCGCGTGTAAGCGCAGAGAGAGAGAGAGAGGAAAGCCGGGTGTACTGCTTCCTAACACACAGGTGTACACGTACGTGTGTGCGTATCTACTGTGCATAGCTAATGACTCTAAGAGCCAGTGGCTCTCATCGAATTAGTCTGCAACGTCGCGGCGCGCAGCTGTCTCGCGTGTTTAATGACGGGGTAATGCACTGTTAGGATCCGCGGCGGCGGCGAAACAGCGGTTCACGGCTCGTTAATATTCGAGCGTCCGCTCGCTCCTCGGCTCTTCTCTCGGCTTTCTGCCTTCCCCGCGTCGAGTCCACCGCGCGAGTTCTCTCCCACGGCGACAAACCGAAAGAAAAAAAAACGAACACGACCCCACGACCGGGGGGGGATATTTATAAGACTCTTTCGAGTCCCGCGAAGTAAAGGAAACACTCGTTCAGCGCGAGAGATGCTTCAGTTTTTTTTTTGCGCGATAAAATTTAGAAAAACGGAAAAATAGTAAGGAGAGAAGAAGATGGTAATATACGGTCCTCCTCAATATCTCCGCTTGTTGTTAGATGGTGAATTTTAGATTTTTAACAATCTACTCGTGGAATATAAACGTCCGATGTTACGCGGTGTCGCTGCCAACAAGTAATAAATAGCTCATGTTGCGTTTTTACTTAGAACTTGCAAACATTTACAAGGTAATTTTTAACATTTAATTATACATACTTCTTTATTACAACTTGAGCTTATTATCACACGTATAATAATACGTGTACACATTTGAGTATTTTTTTCTGTTATTGAATATTACGTTTATCGTTACACACAGTGTTAGAGTAACATAAGGTTAAACATTAACATGTCATGTGCTAATATGACTTTCTGTATGTTGACGCGAATATATATAAATGTTTAGCGTGTGAGCGCATATGTTCCGGCAGGAAAAAAAACGAATGTGTTTTGAAAAGTAATTTTTCTGTAATTTTCTTCCGTAATTTTTTTAACTTATTTTACTGAAAAATCGCACATTATTTCGTAACTTTGAGTCCCTGTTCAACAACTCTGGAGAAAATGTGAGAGTATTCAGATTTAAGTTTAAAATATTGAATATTAATAAAGTTATTGAAGACAAAATGTAAACGGAAGATCACATTACCATCTTCTCCTCTACTAAATTGAGTGTGAACCGGCAATTCTCTGGTTGTCTTTTTCGCAAATTGGCGACAATTTCGAAATCACTCCGATCTCTCTTTCTCTCTCTGCAACGTCCGCGTATAAACGTTTTTAGCCTTTTATTTATCTCTTCATTGAGCGTCGATCGAGAGAGCGACGCGGTAATTAAATTGAAAACGCGATATACCGGGGAGTTTTACGCTCGTGGCCGTCGATTTATCGTTACCATTTTAATTTGCCCCGTCGCTGCTCTCTCTCCCGATAGCCGCGCTCAAACTCTCCCTCACCGCGTTCCCGTCAGACTTAATCGTCGTGGAGGCGGCACGCGGGACCGCTACTTTAAACGCAATTAATCTCTGCTTAGTCCATTTGATACAAATATTTCTCCCACTTCCTTTTTTCTCTTCTCTCCTCTCTGTCTCTCTTTTTCCACGCAATATGTGCACCGACCTCGTTAACACACGTTTATAAGAATGTTGCATCGCGCGACCGCCATAACAAATGCTATTGCCGTCGGGGAAAGAGAGTGTTGCCGCCATCGGTTGGTGCTATTGCTCGGGTTACAAATCGACCGATCCTCAACAATCTCCGTTAGCTCCGCAGCGCTTTATCCCTCCGGATACTCGTTTCCAACCTTCTCCTCCTCCTTCTCCTCCTCCTCTGCGTCTATCTCCCGAGTGAAATAACTTACTTACGGTGCAATTAATTCGTCCGTGTAATTACCGGACTAATAGCCCGTAAAATTAAGAACCCGTAATCCCCGGATGGAGCGGGCGCGCGCGTTTACACGCGCGCTCGCCTCCTTGTTTCGTGTTTCTCGCGCGGGTGCAAGTGCCGCCGCGCGCACCACTTGCGCAATTGCAACGTGCGCGCGGCCTCGAGTCGCACTCGAGGTCCGGGACACGCCGCGGACTCGAGTGCGTAACTCACGATTAGAACGGATTAATTAACTAATCGGCGCTGTTCTATCTTACAGCAAAGAATTCTCATGTCACTGAAAACATCAATTTCTAGAGAGTGTAACCACTGAAATTTCTCTGTTGCAGTATTACGAGATGACGTACGGTATGAATGTAGAGATGACCAAGCAAGTAAGTGCACTGCAATATGCGCAAAATTTTTCTTATTCTCTGTACATGTGCGTGTGTCATTATTTTATTCACATTTCATTTTCGTGTATATTTTTACACAAAAAAATGTTTATCTATTCATTCATCTAATCGGGCATCACGTTCGAGGAATGACAAAGACCTCTTTTCGAGAGGAGAATTCGATTCTCATGGAAAACAGTTGAATTCGTTGTTACGTCAACGGAGGAAACGGATTTTGTCATTATTCGTTTTGCGTATCTTGTGTCCGCGTCTTTTGCTTTATTTTCAGAACGCGTCGGGAGACTTACTCGCTTCTGACAAAAATTGAAGAACGCTCTGCTAATAGCGGATAGTTTGGTTGGAAATATACAATGTGTAAGGTTCGCTCGTTTGCACGCGCGTGTAAGACACAACGTTACAAGCCACTGCTATCGTCCAATTTCGCGTTATTAGTTTGTTGTTTGCGAGACGCGTTTTCGACGATACAAATCGCAAAGTGCATGAGAGACTCTGTATAAAGCGGTCATTACACCGTACGCACATTTGATAATTACACGCGGAGAATCTCTTTTGTTTTTTTGCAGATGGAAATAGCCAAGAGATTGAACACTATCATCGCCCAAGTGTTGCCGTATCTCTCGGCGGAGCATCAGCAGCAAATCGCCAACGCGGTTGAAAGGGCAAAGAACATTCCGACGGCCGAAGCGCATGCTCTAGCGGTAAATATATTTTCAATATTTTTATTTAACACGTAACGGATATACATGCACAGATACGACGCACCTGCTAGTTGTCGAATTTACAAAACGCGAGAATGTAAACAGCGTTCTTTTAGTTCAATTACTTTTTCTCCGATCTCTCGTTTTGGAGTCTGTGACTTCTGGTGCTGGATATTTTTTTCTCTATTTCGGAAGGGAGTTATACGTGTTGGCGCGCGGCAAGTTTATACAAACGCAATCGCGCGTGCGCGCACACAGTTGAAACGCGAGATTGGCAGTCGCGTCGCGTATAATTGAGTTCCAAGTTGATTCTCGCGCGCATGACTCGAATAATTTTCTCAGCCTCGTCGTGCGGACGCCATCAATGTCGAAACGTATAAACGTGTGTGACCGCGCGGAAGTTTCGCTTCCTTTAAAGCCGCGAACAATTACGTCGCGCATTTATCGCGTTGCAAATATTTATTTTAAAATACATACTTTCCACTGTGTGTACTTGTGTTTATATATTTTATACGCGGATATAAATTTCCTTCAACAACGTGCGACGTATTGTATAATCGAGACGTCTTTTTATAACGACAAAATGAAATAATCCTCTGGGCGAAGTCATCGCGGCGCAAACCGCAATCTCGCCAATTTGTCATTACGCGATGCGTCACTGTTACCCGAAATATAATTAGCGCGCTAGTGTGTTACGGCTTTGTCGAGAGGGGTTCGTGACGAGAGAACGGACTCTCCGGGTTGTACGACGGGGGAAAGTACCCGTGAGGGAAGCAGGCGCGCAAAACGCGGCGCGGCGCCGGGGAAGGGATGCAGGCTGAAGGGACGATAAAGGCAAATAGACAGAAGCGCTAACCCTCATGAATATGTATTATTCGGTAAACAGAGGTTGAATCAATATTTCGTTTAATAACACTGCACGAGGGAATGTATAGTCCTCTCTCGTCTCTAGCCCCTTTTCCCTCCCTTCCCTATGCGCGTCAATTCCCCTCTTTCCATCTTCCTCCGCTCGCTTTACCCGCGAGCGGAACACGATGACGGTGGTTTCGATCCTTTTCTCTCTCTTTCTCGCTTCCGCCCCCGCTGCTTTTCCATCCCCCGGCCGACACGTTGCGCGTATTATTTACGGCGCGTTACACCTCGTTCGGGACTATTACGTTTCGTTTCGCGCGTCGGAAACGAACGCCGCGATTTTCGATGTTCGTTGCGTCCACGCGCGGCGGAGGGTCGTGTGCGCGCGCGATTTTCCAATTTCACGATGGAAGATAACACGTAAAGCGCGCTTCTAACACGTTCGCGTTCGAGTAGCGCATTTGTTTACCGTCATTCGTATTGACGCAAAAAACTCTTAGAAATATTTGTGTGTGTGTGTGTGTTATTTTGTTTTCAAATTACCGTTCTGTGATTTATTACATTTTGTGACAAACTTTCGAGAAGAATTAAATCCGTTTAATCTCAGCAACGTCGTAAATTCGCGTTGAGTTCTTGCGAATAATAAACACGAGAGAGTTCTTGAGAAGTCGATATTTGTGCACATACAAGCACGATTAATCAATTCTGTTCTTCTACACGCTGTGTAGAATGGCGCATTTCTACCTTCTGCGTTTCAGAGCCATCGGCCGTCTGATTCTTTGCCGCGGATCCTTCAAATGCACGCTCAACAATTACCACCTGTGACGATGGCCGCTCATCCCGGCCTATCTTCGCTTTCGGGATTGGCGCCACCTCCTGGTCTTCCGGCACTGTCTTCCGCGCCCGGGCTCCTAGGTATCGGGATGTCGCCCGGAGTAGTCGCCACGGCACCCCCCGCGACTACTCCCGCGCATTCCATGTCGATGTTCAGCAAGCCAGATATCCATCGCAGCCAGTCAGACGATCATCTCAAGAGAGAGAACGGTAAGTCGAGATCTCTCTGTTCGCAGAGTAAGTGCTTTGACAAGCCGCGCACACGCTGCGCAATCGCGTGACCTGGAATCGGTACGAGAGATTGCCGAACAACGCGGAGAGTCTTTTTGAAATTTAAAACAAGTAGCGCAATAAAAAGTCGCTCTTCATATTAAAATTGTTAGAAACGCGACGATTAATAATTGAAAGTCGCCAGAAAAAAAAATATATGTGTATATATAAGCGACGAGACACTCCCCCCTTTTTCACCGGATCGGAAAATGTTCAAAGCGTTTTATTACGGGTATCCGCTTTCGGCAAAGCGGAACGGTGTTTGCGTCACCCTGTTAGCGGACGCTCCAGCGGTGGTTTTCACAGCGAAAAGCGCGCATAAATATGCATGAAGATCATTTATATGGGCGCCATCCGGGGTCCTTCCCCTCTCCGTCCCTCGTGTTCTGTCCCGCTACTGTCCGCCGTTTACAACGCACGGCGGCGCACGTTATCAACATTTTATCGGCGCGATATACGGTCGATCGTTTCTCGATCGATCTCACGCGTATTCTTCGTATCTCACTCGCATGCTACAGACGCACACGATAATGCAATATCACTATATAGATTGCATTAAATTCTAAAATTCAAATATTCACAGCATGTGTTCACGACAGAGATTGACTTTTGTGCGCGCGTTCTTTAATAAAATGTATACGTAATATATAAATTGTATATGTAATATATGCTTGTCTATTCAGAAAGATTATTCCGTTTGGTTTCAGGTCTGAGCTCGTCGGACGAGAGACATGTAAGTAAGATTTTGTCTATATTTGCTTCTAAATTCCGATACGATTTTTATTTTTATCGTCGCAGACAGTCCACAGTAGCAGTTTTTATCTTAGCATCTCACGACTACATTAGAGACGATTTTAACAGGATATTAAACACGAAAAATTATATATTTAAATGTAGAAACTATATATACAATTCACAACACACTATAAAATATTCCCTGATTTTTCATGTACGTTCTCTTCGTGTTAATTTGTTATCGAAGACATTTATTTACGCGAGTAAATAAAATTGATGAAAGAGAGAGATAGAAAAAAGAGGAGATCTCCGAAGATATATTATCGCGAGACAAAGTCTCCTCGGATCTCGCGAAAAGTTAACGGAAAACATTTACGAAGACTGTTTGCCGCCGCACTCCACATATACAGACATATATATTTTGTTATATATCGGCGCGCATATAGGTGTATGTATATGTACGTGGAAAGCGCGTACGGCGTTGTAGAATGTACACTCGACCGAGTGGGCACTTATCACGGCCTCGTGTATTACATGCGCATTACGCGCGTGTAACTTGACTCGCTTCGCGCGTCAAGAGTACAACGAGCGCCGCTTCACCGCGTACTCTCCGCTGTACAAGTGCGTACTGCATATTGCAATTTATACTTTCGACCGAACGCACCGCGCGGGTTTACGCGAGAAAGAGAGAGAGAGAGAGGAGAGGCGTTAAAGTGGCGAGACCGGCAAATAAAGAGGAGCGTCCACTTTTTCTTTTCAAGCTATTCGCATAATTAACATTCTCGTTTCTTTTTCTGTATGTGTACCGCGAGACTCTATTGAGAAAATAAATTCCACGGTTATTTTATTTTATTTTTTTCTCCCCTCGAAGAAAATGTGCCGCAATAAAACGAGACGGTGTGTCACGTGCAAAGATTTGGAAGCTTATTCCCACTAGCGCGCGCACGTCTATATCTCGATGTCTCAGCGAGTCTCGTATCGTATGGTCGAAGAAAAGGAATATATAGCGCGCGTTCGGAGAGAAAACAAGAAAAGAAGAAAGACCGCGAGAGGAGGTATATCTTATATTACGGGTTTGCCGAGTCTGTAATCATCGCGGGACCGCGAAACGCCCATCGACGCCCTCTCATTCCGCCTCTCGCCATTCTATTTTCTTCTCTCGTCTCGCGCGCCGTTCGCGCCGATCCCGGGGGTACTACTTTCTTGGAGCCCTCTTCCGCTCTCTCATAGCATCCTTTTCCTCTTCCTCCTCCTCTTCTCTTTCTCTTCCCCTCCGGCGCCTTGTCACGTCACGCCGGTGTGCCCACTCTATAATCATTATCGGCTTTCGCGGGGCCCGACCCCGTTGTACATCATCCATCCCTTCCCCGTTTTCCTTCTTTCATCTATTTATCTTCTTCTTTTCGTTCATTTGTCCGCGCTCTGCTCTCTCCAATTCCATTATGCTCCATTACGAATTTACCGAACGACGAGGGTATGCGTGTCCAGGCCTTCTCGCGCAAAGAAATTTGCGGGAATTTATCGCCGGGACGCACGCTAATCTTGAGATTCGCCGCGCGCGAATCTCGCGGGACGATCGAGACGTCGCGATTTTATCGCTTCGTTCCAAATTGATATCTCATTGAGAAGCGCGAGTCGAGCGGATAAAATAATCCGCGTGATAGCACGTTTGGAAGTTTTTATACATTTTATACGTTCTCTGTACGAGAGAGCGCGCTATGTGTTTCGAGAAGAAGGGAGGAGATGTAAAGTCGAAATCGATTATCGCGAGAACGCTCGCGTGACGATTGATAATAACCTGCGTCGACGCGGGTAATTACGGTTTTGTCACGTCCGTCGACGCCACCGGGAATATGTGGCTAATCCGTTGTTCCAGCCTGTACTTGCCGCGTGGTGTCTGTTGTTAAACGAGATTAACGAGATCCATGGGATTAACGGGGGGGAAGGGGGCCTGTACGCGCGCGTACATTCGTTCGATCGCCGCGTCTTCTATCGGTTCTATCGTACACGAGCTTATTACACTATGTGCGCATCGCAAACACGAAACAGGCATTTTCAAGGGAAAAAAAAAACCTATCGTTATATCGAACGATGAAATTGTCAATCCACCAGTGACTATCTTGACACGTTATTCTCTTACACGTATTATATAGCAATCGTTGTAATGCCCCGCCGTATCTATGTAATAAACAAAAAAAACCGTCGTTGTGCGTTTTGCAGAGACACTCTGTATCACCGGCAGAAAAGTACAACAGATCGCGCACGCCGTTGGAACCCAGCCACCTGTCCCATCACCACCACACGCAAAATCATCACCACGAGCCTCCCCCCGTGAAGAAGATAAAGAAAGATCTTGATAAGGATGCTGGTCATGTAAGTGCATATCGGTATTACCGTATGCCGTAAGAAAAAAAAAAGACAAAAAAAATCATTACTCTTTTTGAGAGATATAAAAATTACACACTTAATCGCGCGCAATCGCGATGCTTCCTTCGCGCAGAGCGACGGCGAGAAGAGTGACCAGGATCTAGTCGTAGATGACGGAAGCGATGGTCCAGATAGTCCGATGGTAAACGGCACGACGTCGCCTCGGGAGAACGGCATCGACAAAGCCTCCTCGGTAGTGGTGCATCCATCTATGAACGCCGGCAGCGTGCAAACGGCGATGAAAAAAGACATTACGTTGCCACAGCACTCGCCCCGAAGTGGCACGAGCAGCAACGCCAGCACGCCGTCGGCGAAGAAGATGGAAGACCGCGAAAAACCGATGACGCCAATCTCGAAGCCGCTTACGCCGACGGCGATGATGGGCACGACAAAATCATCGACTTCCGGTAAGCTGCTCCAGGTGCCGCCGGTACCGCCGTCGCCTGCGATGCCGCCAACATCTGTAGCGGCTTATCCGTCCTCGTTGCATTATCTGCCGCCACCGCTTCCTCCGCATTTCTCGTCTACTACAGCCGGAACTCATCCGCCAATGGATATGATGCTCTACAACGGTTATGTGCCTAGACCCGCACTTTACGACCCGCACGCAGCTTTGAGACCTCCTACCGCATCGTCACTCGTACCTGGGAGCAAACCGTAAGTATAAAATCGAAATCCCCTCCTTGGAATTTGCACCGATTTCTTGGTCGCCCGGTGTCAGTTTCTCAAAATTATTCGAATCTGTACATGGTACTCGATAATAGTTTTCGAGCGGGTATGTTGAATTTAATTATTTCGAGCTCAAAAAATGTGACAGGTTTAGTAGGTGGTGGTAGGATTATGACGGAAACGCCCGAAAAAACTGGTCTACTTTGCAGACCGTACAGCCTCCATTTGCTGGAGGACGGACAAGCGCAACCAGCGCCGTTTCCTCATGACGCCCTTAGTGCTCCTGGTATACCGCGTAATGTGCGTCCAGTCACGTCTTTTAACCAAGGCGAGGTAGTTTGTGCGGTGACAATCTCGAATCCGACCAAGTTTGTGTACACGGGTGGCAAAGGGTGTATCAAGGTGTGGGACATCACTCAAATTAATAATGGGGGTAGCATTAAACCACTCACGCAACTTGACTGTTTTCAAGCCGAAAATTATATCAGGTCAGTAAAAAGTGTCTTAATCGAAAGACTCGCGTGAAGTGTTCGCGACTGATTGCTAGTTTTTGTCTCGCATTTTTTTGCGCGCAGATCAGTGAAATTGCTTCCGGACGGAAGGACATTACTAGTCGGAGGCGAGGCAACGCAACTATGCATCTGGGATCTGACCAGTGCGAATCCAAGAATCAAGGCTGAGTTACCGTCCTCGGCACCGGCATGTTACGCACTGGCGATATCGCCAGACTCGAAAGTCTGCTTTAGCTGTTGCAGTGACGGAAACATCGCGGTGTGGGACCTTCACAATCAGACACTGATCAGACAGTTTCAGGGTCATACTGACGGCGCCTCGTGCATCGACATCTCCCTCGACGGCACTAAACTCTATACGGGTGGTTTGGACAACACCGTGCGCTCGTGGGATCTCCGCGAGGGCAGACAGCTACAACAGCATAACTTCTCGTCGCAAATATTCTCTCTCGGCTATTGCCCTACGGGCGATTGGCTGGCAGTTGGAATGGAAAACTCCCATGTCGAGGTGTTACACACCACGAAGCAAGAGAAGTATCGGCTGATGCTGCACGAATCCTGCGTTCTAGCGATGAAATTTTCTACTTGTGGCAAGTGGTTTATCTCAACGGGGAAGGATTACTTATTAAACGCGTGGCGCAGCCCTTATGGAGCGTTAATGTTTCAGGTTAGTGAATTTCTTTGTTATTCTTTGGTCGCTTCTTTACTTTTATGGTTCTTCGTTGCTGTCAATTAGCGCAAATAAAAACAGTACGCAAAAACTAAAATTAAACTATTCGCAAGAAATAAAAATTCGGCTAACAAGAATCGGGTATAGACGCGCGATCAATGTTAAGGTACATATTAAACTCGAATATCTATCACGGACGCGTGTTACTTGCGTCTCAAATGTAGGAAAACTCCTCTGAAGAGTTAATTGAAGTGAAATCATTGCAAAAAAAAAAAAAAAAAAAAAAAAAAAAAAAAAAAAAAAAAAAAAAAAAAATATTTCAATTTAACCAGACTACGAGAGTTGTAAGTGGAAATTGCATTTTACAATTATTATAAGAGAAATGAAATCGAGAGGCGCAATAACATTTCAACATTTACATTCTTAAGTGATCCCGTGTTTATTACATGTTCACCGTGCGCGCATTAAAATTACCCCTTTATACCTTTCACACGCGGAGAAATAAGTACGATGTTACGCGCGAGACAAGGCGACGGAGCGGGGCAGGAGATAAACGATCGCGAAACAGCTCATTAAGCAGCTATATAATTATGAGCGATGTTAACGAGAAGAGTTCCGATCAAGTCATGAGTTCAATAAACAAAAACAAAAAAAAAAGACTGATTTGTAAGAACTTATAAATAATCGCCAACCTTGCGCTGAGTGCGCGATTTCGTTATCAAGCGGAATTATATATATATATATAATATATATATACATATATGTATACGCACACGAAGAGCGGCGGAACAATAATAGATATCTACACGCTCGTAAATGTGTTTGTTTTTAATATTTCACAAAACAAGCCTCGACGCTCTCTCAATTTTTATAATGTGCGTTCTATCTCGCGTTTTTTTTTTTTTTTCAATTTTTTTCTTCCCCTCTCTCTTCCTGTCTCGCTCAAGAGTTCTCGGTCTTTTCACATGCAAGCAACGCGTCGTGTAAACCGTTATTGCCGCGCCGCTCACTCAACTACGTGTTTGTCAATTATATTTACAGTCGAAGGAAGAGTCTTCGGTGCTTAGCTGCGATATATCTACGGACGACAAGTACATCGTCACCGGCTCCGGCGACAAGAAGGCCACCGTCTACGAGGTCTTGTACTGAGTGGGTTTACCCGTTATCACAACCAGCTATTGCAGGCATAAGTACGCAGCAAGAGAGAGAGAGAGAAAGAGAGCTCTGCGTGACGTCAAGAATCGCTGTTGTCATTATTTTGTAAAAACATTATTATCATTGTGTTGTTAGTCGGTTCCTTGAGAAAAAAGCCGATGTCAAATGGACACGAAAGATCTCGCCCAATAGGTTTCAATAGCACTTGTGTAGTCGAACTTCGCTTCAAAGTAAACGCCACACAGAAGTGAAATGACAAAAGTGAAAGAATCTCTTTTGATAGAATTTACTTCCCTTCTCGTGCTTACATCGCGCCATTCTTCTCTTTCCGGACAGCAAAAAATGACTAAGACGTTCAAACATGTGGCTACAAAAAAATATCTTTTGAACATCTTAAGATTTTCAGGCTTTTTCCACAATCGCACATGCGCAGAGGGAAAACAATCTTGTAAAAACTAATCTTATTTTCAATGGTGCTGGATTGTGGGAACGGGAAAGGAAAATTTCATAGTATTTCATATTGATCACTTCTCCCCGGAGATCTCACTTCTTAGCGAGGTTTGACTGTGCGCTTTTGAACTACACTATATCGTTTCTGAGTCCGAATGTCGGTCTCTGCTTTTTAAGAGTAGATGAATAAGAAAATGTAAAAAAGAAAATGTAAAGAGAGTGAAAAAAAAAAAAAAAAAAAATATGAATCCGAGCGCTTATTTAGCGAAACGAGAAAACACTGAATAACCGCGGAATTGACCAATTCTAATCAAATTTTCGCATTCAATTGTTCGCCGTTTTCAGTTTCGCTTGTCAAGTGAGTACTCGGTCTGAAATGCAGAATTCCGCGCGTTGGCACTACATTTTTAGAAAATAAAACTTTCAGAAAAACTTTGCCGAATATACTTTGCGTAACTCCGGATCGCAAATGTACGAGGCAACTTGGAGAACGTAATTGCGGATAGCATTTTTTTTTGACAGTCCCTTAATGCGACGCGGTAGGAGCAAAACAAACTTCATCTTTACGGAAGAGTCCTGTTATTCTGCAACTTTACTGTAATTACACTCGACTTTCACTTGTAAATTTTGTACATAGCGAGTTTTGAAATAAATATTTTTCTACCTTCAGAATGAGAGAGAGAGAGAGAAATAAAAAGCGTATATACGTGAACGTTGTAAATAAGTTTCAAGATTAAGAAATTTACACGAAAAGAAGAGGGACACAAAGAAGAAATTATTGATCAATAAATAAACATGTGATAATAAGAGTGTGCATTTTTTTATCTGATTTCCCGCGCAATATTCCTTTGCTCTCCTTCGACTTCTTCGCTTGTTCTTGCACAACCTTAAAAAGAAATAAGCCACCTTTCACTTTTTCTCTCAACGAGACAATTACCGTAATTCGACATTTGGGACTACTCGGACCGAAACGTGACATTTTAACAGCGCAGAGGGACGGACGGCGGGGAGAGAGGGAGAACAGCGAGATGATCTGTCGTTTCGTTAAAAAACAAAATGACTAGTGGCCGGCACGCCGATAAAAATCGGGGATGCGCATACAGCGGGCAGGTGTCGGCGGAAATAAAAAACAAGGACCACTCGTTACTCCATCCACGTGAATGTTGTTAGCCGCCAAAAAAGAGGCATCAACAATATTTAGTTGCATGCCGGCGCAGCGGGCGGCGGGCGAATCGTCATGAAAATTACGACACGGTTTCGTCGATAAAAAACATAAAACGAAAAAAAAAAAAAAGTGGTCACCGTTCGCACTCGCGCGTGGGTAGCGCGGTGCTGACGGTTTCGCCGATTGTCATGAAAACAAATCGGGGACGAGCTCGACCCCGCGGGTGTAGGTGTAGGTATAGAAAAACAAAAAAAAATTCAGAGTAAGAGAAGAAAAATACGCGCGCACCGACAGGTCGGGAGGAGTGGGAGGGAGAAGGGGAACCAATTGTATTTGTATAATCTTTGCGTCGACGGGTCCGGTATAAATCCGTGCGCATCGCGCCACCCGGTGTATAATTAGTGAGGCCATGCATGCGCGTTCAATGGAAGGTTCATCGGCGTAATGTTATTATAATAGTGGCGCGTTTTGCATATGTGACCAGCGAGGGAAAGGGGGAAGGATCGGTCGGGGAAGAGGGGAGAAGGAGGGGGTTACTGGCACGGCAGAGGCGGAATAAAGTCGGAAAGAGTGAGATGGTGATGACGCGAGGGTGAGAGAGAGTGGTTTTACGTGGGTTTTGCCGGGCGTATATTTGCATGGTAATGATATGCGGCGCGAGGGGATGACGTGAACGAGCGAGCGAAAGAGAGAGAGACACGACATGGAAGCGGTGTGACGACGGGAATCGCGGCGGCGACGACTATTGGGGCCGCGAGATTTGTATATCGCGGCTAAATGCGTCGGTTATTACGGTTAATTCGACGACGCGACGCGCGGGATACGCGCGAAGCGTATTACCGCAGTTTATTCGCGCCGGATTATTCGCGTGCGTAAACTTAGCGCGTGTTGCGCGCGCGACAGCTTATAAAATATAATACTCGTAACAATATTATATGCGACGAAGAGATAATTTAATCACGCGTAATTTCTACAATTAATAAATGCGCGGGCGAATTTTTAAGTTATTCCTCGTGTTACAACCCTTGTTGCAGCTTCCGCTTTAAGAAAATCTCAATTATTATGTATATCTCGAAGGGTAGGATATGATTATTTCGGGAGCGCCCGCCTAACGGCGCGCGGCGATCCAACAGTTGGTGGCATTCATACACAAAGAGCTAATTTTCCCTCTGTCCGTCGCGTCAACGGCGGCAACTCTCTGCGGCACGGCACGACGTGGCGCGCACACAACGTGGTAAATTAACAGGCACGCAAATGAGCGAGTTCACGCGCTCGCTTTCGTGCTTGCCCTCCCACACGTCTCTCTTCGTCACAATTGGACACTAATAAACGCGCCAACGCATCTCATTCTCTTTCTCTCTCTCTCTCACGCACTCTCTCATTTTATCACTCGAGCGCGTTCGGTCCACCTGTCATCCCTCGCGCGGCGCGAAACATCGTGTAACATCACGTTCCGTCGAAAAAAAAAAAACAAACTCGGCGGAAACGTCTCATCAAATAAGACGTTTGTCTGATCTGGGGAATTCAAATTTTTGTTAATCATTGCGAGAACTTGTGCCGCGATCGCGCAATTATGTCGCTCGAATTAGCGCGCAACATTGCGGACTATATACCTGTCGTCGTACATGCACGGAACGCTCGGAGGTGGAAAGGACGACGAGAGGGTGTAGAAGAAGGACGAAAAGGGAGCGGAGAAGAGCGAGAGCGGCGGTGGTGATGGTGGTGGTGGTGGTGGTGGCGGTAGTGGTGGTGGCAGCGGCGGCGGCGATAGCGGTTATCCAGATAGCAGATAGCTAGGACGGTGGTCTCGTTTGCGGCTTGACCACCCTTGCGGCGCACTGCCCTAACCGCCCCTAACCACCGTACCGCAGCCACATGGTGTGTGCAACCGGCGATAACGTCGTCCTCACGCACAAGCCGATGCGTGTCGTTGCAGCCACGCTTTCGAGAGAACGATTCGCCCTTCCATTTTCCCGTCGTTTATTCGTTCGTTGTTTATCCCGATGGAAAATACTGGAAGTTTCCAAACGATCTAGCAAAGCAATCTTCCGTTCATGACATTTTTGGTCAAATTTTTGGTTGAGCTTAAACGATAGGTTTACCTAACTATTCTTTACCCAAAGTCTCCCAATTTTTGTTTTTGTTTTTCCAAAACTGAAACACTATGTAAAAATGGAATTTAAATTAGTCTTCCAGGATTGTTTCTCTTTTGTTAACACTGGAATGCTCGATATTTTGACTAGATGAATCTTTTTGCTGTCCCCCGCCATTTCTCTTCTCGCGGTTTGTGATTAAACGTTGCAAAGAACAAATAAAACTCACGAAAAGAAAATTCGCGAGAAATCGAAAGTGGCAACGGTAAGATGACTCCGAAAAAGAAATTCATTTAATTTTATCGGGCACTCTAGCGTTAAGGAGAAACAGTTAAGACTTCCGCGAAAACCGGTACAAGCAATCTACAATTGATACCGCACTATTAACGGAGTACCAAAACATAATTTTTTCTCGCACCCACTTAATCCGTCCATTATTGTCCATCTGGAGCCAGCATTGAAAAGTCGATGGCGCGTTAGCGAAAATGAAAGAGCGTTATTATCCGTCAGGAGATCGTTAGTCTCCCGCGGTGTATATCGCTGTTTAACTCGTCCGAGGATTGTAAGCCTGTCAATGAGAGAAAGAGAAAGAGATAGCGTCTCTACCTCTTTCGTCAAGAGCACAACAAGAAAACACGGTTTTTCTACTACCTGTATTTGCGCTCCAGAAACATTTTCCCCAAAAAACTTTTTCGATTCTCTTAATCGCTTGTAACTCGGAGAAAAGAGAGATCATCGATGTTTTCGTAGGAGGGAAAAAAATACAACCTTTACAAATCGGTCGAGAAGACGACTCGTGCAGGTAAAAGGACGTCTTTTAAGGTAGCTTTCGGAATATCGCGTATATATCTTGGCCGGGAACATATAAAGTCGGATTATCCCGGTTCGGCTCTCGAACGAAGAGAAGAGCGCGAACTTTCCGAAAGGATTATCCTCGTGCGACGACCGGCAAAAGTAACGGTCTGTTTGTACAGACCGGCGAAATATTACGAGCGCGATCGAGACTTTCTCTCTCTCTCTCTCTCTCTCTTTCAACCCCGCGGGACTGGCTTTAACGATCACTTCGTCGATATTCCGAGTGGAGACGATCGCGTCGCTTTTCGACGAACGAGCGAGCGAGCGAAGGCGCCCGTTTTATCGGGTCGATCTCGGCATAATTGAAATCCTTGAAATTTTTCGGCTATCCTTCCCGTTGGGGTATTCCCTTTTCCATCGGAACACAGAGATTAGTTTTTTCCGATAGAGCGCTCGTATAGTCGTTAACCGGTCCGTTCGCATGACCGGCGAACGGACCGGTGCACATCGGACGATAGTAATAAAAAGTCTGTATTTTTCTAAGGATAACCTTTCGACAAAGTGCACGAATCACGTGCGCGAGATCACGCATACACGTGTGATTGGTAAAGGCGCGACACTCGCGGTGTCTTTATGGAGCAGTATACGCGCGTATACCGTGTATTAAAAATACGATATGGAAAATATATACGTTAGATATATTATATCTCGTGCGCGCAATCGATGATGCGCGCGTGTGCTGAAATGTGTGCGCGTGAGTGTCGCGTTGCGACGCGACGTACATGCTGTCGTAAAACGACAGCGGGACGTGTCTAACAAACCGCAACGATAGCTACCAGTCGTCGTCGCTTCGCGTAGCATGCGTTCGTGTGTACATACATACCAAGCGCCGCGCGCGCGTCTCGTTGAATATTTGAGGATCAGCTTCTTCTCCCCGAGTGAGTTTCTCTCGCGGCAACGCGGATGCGAGGCGACGCCGATACACGCGCCGGTTTTCCCTCTTCCGAGATTGCTCTCCTCTTTTCGTATCGTACTTTTCATGAGCGACTAACCGTGTGTCGTGCAAACGTTCGTCGTCGTCGTCGTCGACGACGACGTCGGAGGCTATAAGAAGAAACAGGAGAAAAAACGAGAAAAAAAAGAGGAACGGACAACGATGTTGGAACAGCAAAAAAAAAAAAAAAAAAAAAAGGCGGAAAGAGCGAATGAGAAGAAGAAGAAGAGAGAAACGAAAGAGAGAGAGAGAGAGAGAAAGAGATGAAGGGAGGGAGGATGAATGGGACCTGTGAGATAGCCGTGTGGCCGACACACACGGTAGTCGCAGATCGACGAGGTAGACAAGGGGCTCGAGCAGGCAAAATGGAGGGCAGGCGAGCGTGGAATATAAAAGGAGGAACGTGAATTCATATCTCGTCCGAGGGATCTCTCTTTCTCTCTCGCCTCTCCGTGCGCGCGCGCGCGCGCTATGCCGCTGAGAGACTGCTTTCGAGCGAACGAGCGAGCGAAAGACGGAGTAAGTGGGATCGGGGAATCGAGAGGCAAGGAAAGGATAAATTCCCCGGCCGCGACGCAGGAGAGAGGATAAGGATCAGGAGGAGAGAGGCGAAGGAGCGAGAGAAAGAGAGATATAAAAGAGACCCGCGAACAGCCGTCCGCGGTCTCTCGGTCTCGTGTGTTGCTGTATATATATGTATATTGTATGTATATACATATACATATATATATACGTACACTCGGTGTCCGCGTGGACTGATTCCGAACTCTCGGGGACGCTCGAGCCTGGACCAATCTGCGCAAGGCACGGACCAATCGCGTCGCCGTTCGCGACGAATACCCGCGCGCACACATACACATACACACAAACACACGCGCAGGTTCGAGCCAGCACACACCACCACCGGTTCAACCACCCGAGAGAACCTACCAAAGCTCTCTCGTCGCTCCTCCGCGCCTGCCCGAGCCAGTCGATGCCGGGCCACGCAAGGATGTAGGATCTCTCTCCTCTTTTGTCCCGCCGAGCCGAGCCGTGAATACACGTTGCGTACATGTACAATGGCCCCCGTGTTTAAGGGTACCGGCCGTGTACTCTCGCTTGTAGGCAGGTGAGAAGGCGCACCGTCGGAAAGAAGAAGAAAAAGGTTGGAGGTGGAGGTGGACGTCGAGAAGAAAAGAGAGACGGAACTTCGTCTCTCCTCGCCCGCAGCCGCTACAAAATTCTCGGATGTACTGTCGTTAGCGTGCGGTTTTCGGTTTACGAAGCGCGCTCCGACGAGGAGGCACATAGCGGATCGGAATGCCAATGCGACTCCAAAAATTCCGTTCCAGCTTCGCCGGATCGGGGGTGGGAGGGGGAGGGAGGAAGGGAGAAAGGGAAAAACGTGCTACGAACGAAAGAAGAGGGCTCGTCGAAATATGGGACGCGCGCGCGCACATATTAAAAAGGATACTTCACGATTTTGCAGCGCAACGTTAAAATCCTATCGACGGGGGATATATTCCATGTAGTTTCTACAAAAATTATCGGAATTATTTTTCCGCGAATGTATATACACCTACCTATTATATTCGCAGTTATAATACAAACGTACAATATCGATAATGACTCGCGGAAATATGAATTATGAATTATGTAACAGCGAAAACGATGGATAATATAATAAAACGTTAATGTTATACGGTTCCCGATCGTGGAAAATGAAAATGAAAATGATCGTGAAAAGAGAGCTCGGATATATTTTCCACGTACCAACGATGGGGGTGGGAGGGGTGGGGGAGGATGAGGCAGTGTAAGATTCGTGATTTTTATGTCAATAAAAATAAACAATTTTATTTACTTTCACTGTTACACTTTTGTCTTAATTTCTAATTCA